>VNJQ01002373.1:0-196257 GCA_008042515.1 Drosophila truncata
TATGGCAGCTATAGGATATAGTCGGCCGATCCCGGCCGTTCCGACTTATATACTGCGTGCAAAGGAAAGAAGGGTGTGTGCAAAGTTTCAAGTCGATAGCTTTAAAACTGAGAGACTAGTTTGCGTAGAAACAGACAGACGGACAGACGGACAGACGGACAGACGGACAGACGGACAGACGGACAGACGGACAGACGGACAGACGGACAGACGGACATGCTTATATCAACTCAGGAGGTGATCCTGACCAAGAATATATATACTTTATAGGGTCGGAGATGTCTCCTTCACTGCGTTGCACACTTTTGACCAAAATTATAATACCCTCTGCAAGGGTATAAAAAGAAAAAAGGCAACGCGGCAAATTAGCAAAGGCATAAACAAAAGGGTGAAAGCAGCTCCTGCAGGACAATGGCAGCAACAAAAAATTAAGTTGCCTCTCTTGTGGGCTGCGTGTTTTTTTGCGGGTGTTTTCCTTACAAAGCTTTTTGTTTTTTTTTTTTTTTAGCAAACAACTGCCAAAGAATGGCAACATAAACTGGAGTATTTTATGTATACTATATAATGCTGACAAAATGCCATCATCATCAGGATGGGAATAGAATGGGAAGGGAGGAGGGACCGTAGCATCACCATCAAATTTGTGACAGCATAAAAAATTACGTTTTGAAAATTCTGGCTGCCGCTTTTTAGGCGTCGCTAGCAGCAGCAGCATCAGCTTGTTTGGCCAACGGCCTTTTGTTATGCCAAACAAAAAAAAAATAAAAAAAAAAAGGAACCCGAGTCAGGTCCTTAAAGTTGGGCATAGTTCGTCCTTTTTTCGCCACCTCCTCCAGCGCGTTCTCGTCGCTCTTGAGTCGAGTGTGCAAACAATAGTTAAAACTGATGTTTGTAAGTAGCTCCCCGGTTCAGAAGGTATATATATAAAGATATATATATATATATACTTTTTTCCGATGGTTTGATGGCGAGGAGTCCTTGTTAATTGAGCCACTGGCTGGTCCTCCCCATCTTTGCCTTGTTTGCCTTTTGGGCCGAAGCCTCAATGAATGTATTAGTCATATTACAAAATGTTCTTTGTTCGCTGCTAAAAGAAAGGAAAGAAGTTATTTATAGGGCTTGTCTTGAAATATATTTGTGTTCTAGTAAAAGTTTTTAGTGGGATATTTAAGGAAACTAAGTTATCAAAGGCTTTGAAATTGGATTAAAATATTTAAAGAGCTCTTTACTTGATAATTCAATAATAAAATAATGCAGCCTTTATAACGTCCAAACTATAACCCTGATTTTCTTTATTATACTTAAATTTAACAACATGAATTCTTCTTCAATAAAGCCTTAAAAGGTTCCAAATAAAACTATCCCACTTTTTTATTAATTTTTAAAGTTTAAACTAATAAAGTCTGCTTTAATACATTTTTAAATGCTTACAAAAGGCAGCTCTTCCTTTGATTTATTTAGTTTAAATATTACACAGACTAATCTCACTCGTGGCAACTGAATTTCACATTTAATATTCATAATTTGTTGGTCAGATACTCCACTATTTATCCAAATTGTATATGTATGATATATGGTCCAAGTCATCATTAATCTCACCGGACCCTACCAATTCCAATTATCTTTGATGGATCATTAGGAGCGGGTTGGCCATGAAAATCTCATAAGCCTTTTGGCAATTATCCGAAGCCACAGCTGCGTGATAAGCGAGTTCTGACTGCAGGAACCACATCATCATCTGTGTGTGTGTAGTAGCGGCAGCTGCAAGTTGGATAAGGATGTGGATGAGGATGTGAAAAGGACACACACACACTCGCTCAGTGACCCTTGGGCACTTGTAGTTTTTGCCTGGCTGGGCGGCAAATAAAGCTCAGACATTCATTGCCCACAAATTAATTGTGTTATCCTATTAATTAACTATGCAGTAAAGTTGCCGAGCAATTTCGTTTCGCCGAGCGTTTTTCCCCACCCTCTGTACTTTCCCCCATTTTTCCAGCCCTTTTTTGAGTTGCTGTAATTGTAGGCGAGTGTGTTTGCACTCATTTTCACCTCTTTCTCTGTCCCCACCAGAGACCAGAGAGTTTTCATACTCGTATATACATATACTTATGTGTGTGTGTGTGTGTGTGTGCTTGACACACAAAACCAAGCTGGGCTTAAATGTTTAACGAACTTAAACGTGGCAAGTAACCAGCACATAATATATATATATATATTCGTATGTATAATGGCCGCCAGTTCGAGGACGAAAGGCCTATGTACAAGTCCTGGGATTGTATGTACATATGTATATGCCACGTGTACTTGGGTGTATTTAAACTTTTCTTTCTCTGCGGCCGCGACACTAATTTATTGCTACGTTGCCGCATTGTAGACTTTCAAATGCCATTTGGCCCACAAAGAACAAGTTGAAGTAGAGTTTCAAGTGGAAATTGGGTCAATGCCGGGATTGAAGGTGTTCGCCATACATATATAGATGTAAATCGATAAGAGCTAGATGAGGAATGACGAAAAATATAACAAATTAATAGATTTCTATATATCATTAACTTCTTGTTGTAGCAACACTATAAAATATTTAGAGAAATCCTTTACCTTTTAGCTTAGTCAAGCGTCAGCAACCTCTGACCCTTTCAGCAAATTGGCTTCATTTCATTGGTAATTTCCCCTCAATTTAATTTGACCACAATGAGCCATCTGAAAATTTAAAAGCCACTTGGCCAGGAAGCATCAGGAGCAGAAAGTGAGAGCTGTAAGAGAGAGGGAGAGAAAGGAAGTGAAAAAGGACATAAGAATGGGTAGAAAAATCGCATAGCCACAACATAAAACATTTTCCGGTTTATAATTTTCTTGTCAACACAATTTTCACGCCATGCTCTGGCGCTGTAGCGCAGCGCGTTTGGCGACCTCGCCTCGATTTTCCCCGAGAGTTTTTCTGGGCTGTCGGTTTGGCTGGTGGCACTTTATCCCGCCGCCTGGCTCCTTGCCTTGCCCCTTCCCCCCGGCATCCTTTTCGCGCGCTTTTGCTACTTAACCAACTGTAAAGCTCTCGGCCATATTGTGTGGCACCTTATTTTTCTATTATATTCCGCCGCCCAGGCACTGCCGCGCTGCAACATATTTTCCGCGTCGGCCTGCTCTCGCTTTTCCCTTTCGGCGGGCCAAGTTCCCATGCCATGCAAATTGTGGTCGTCGAAAAGAATGGAAGAAAATGGTGGCGGGGCTCAGCAAAAGAAAATGAAAATGGCAACTCTTCCGCTTTTGCAAAAAAACAAAAAAAAAAAGTAAAAGAAAAGAGAAAAGCTAGGGAGATAGGTTGTGGAACAAAGCTTACCACTTTGACATCCTTCGGGGCTTCTGTGTTGTTGTTTATTCCAATTTCGTAGTTGACGCTTGAATTTCCGGTCCGCCTTGGGCGCTGCCTCGGAAATACTTTGGTAATTAAATTTTAAAGACAACAGGAACTCTCTGGCTCCGACAAGGACCTCTTCTGATTCTGCTCACTCACCCACATATTCAATGTCATCCAATTATTTTTAATTCCATTATGGGTCCAGTCCCCCTATTGCTTTCTCTCTATTTATTTTTTTTTTGTCGCTTCCCCAATTTGCCATGAAAAATCGCTGGACAGCAGCATTGAAATCGATAATAATAATAAGCATTCGGGCAGAAGAAATGAATGGCAAGAGCAACTTAATGTACGAAAAAAATAAACCAAAACGAAAGAAAGAAGCGCAAATCCAATTTAAATAAAAACTTTCCAGAAAATGGGAAATAGAGCGCACACAAATGAGAGGAATTGAAAGCGAGGAAGAGGAATCATCAATAGTTGGGAAAATGTGAAGAAGGAAAATGGAAATACAAAGAAAAGAGCGAAAACTTTGCGGTTGTCATTGAATCAATTTGTAAAAATTGCAGTTTTTTTTTGGGGTAATTGGTGTAAAAGAAAACAACTTGTCAGGACAGCTTGTGGCCAGGGAATTGTGTTTATATTTTGCTCATAATATATCCCAAATATCTCTCAAATATCTTAACAATTTAATCTTACACCTTTGGCAAACCCTCTGAAATGCCTTAAGACTGCATAAATCCCTCTTTGCCTTAAGGCCTCACCGAAAATCAGTTTCAAGTGCAGTGTCTGGTACCCCATCAAGGGCCATTATATATATCCACCCCTACACCACCTATCACATTATCCTTGCAACATTCTGCTTGCCAGGCGCGCTCCTAATTTGTTATGCCTTACACACGTTGCACTTGGAAATTCCGCAACAAACTTCAAGTCAATAACTCAGCAGAGCAACTCCTGCAGCCTGCAGGATATTTCTCCCACCCCAGCACTTAATGCATTATGCAACAGCAAGTTGTGGCATGTCCTTGCACATGCGAGTGTGCGAGTGTGCGAGTGTGCCATTTCGCAGTTGCTGAAACCTACACAATTCATTCGTCCTGTCGCCTTGCCTTGCAGGAGTCTGAGTCCCGATTCCGGAACGTGACTGCAAATCGAGCGGGCGAGCGCATGCCTTAAATAAAATAAATGGCACATTATCAATATAAACAAGAGGACGTCGCCGAAGGAGTCGAGTCGCGTCGCCTCTCGTACGCGAGTTGCAAGCGTAAAGTTGTTAAGTTACTTAAGCCAACAAATGAAGCGGGCCAAGATGGAGCGAGGCGATGAGGATTCCCAATTCCGTAGCAGCAATTCGCAGCATTTTCTTCATTCTCCACCTCCCTGAGCCAGTCACGAGCCTGACAAATTGCACTTGGGCGCCTCAGTCTCTCTTACGAGTCTCTCTCTCTGCCAGATAAACTTTCCCGTTCTGACCAACAAACAGGTCCCTGTTCGGGCGCCAATTTCTTTTCATATGGCCAAAGACAAAGGCAAAAACTAATGCCCGCCCGGCCGGGATGAATATAAATGCGAGCCAGGATCTCACTAACATTCCACCGTTCCTTTCCTTTCCTTTCAATGAAAAATGTCACAAGTTTTCCGCTGTCGGGGACATTGGAGGATTGGGGAGAGCCTTCCACAAATAAATATATTTTTTTTTTTCACTTTTGCACTGGCAATTTCATTACGTCGACACATCGACGAGAGATTATATATTCATACGAGTGTCAATCAGGCGAACGAAGTCCGGAGACAGGTGACTACTCTTTGGGCTGATCAAGAGTCACCTTTGAGTGACTGTCTTGGATTATTTGGCAGCAGTGAAAGAGTAGGAAAAATATGACGAAGGCGGCTGATTGAATTTTGGATTAACAACAACAAAAAAAGAGGAGAATGGGAAATGTGTCGCCCTGACTGACAAGTGGAATTTTAAAGCCAAGTTGGAATTTCACGCCTATTTGCTTTATTTTTTTGCAAGGCAAAAATTCAATTAAAATCCCATAATCAAACAATCAGTCAATGAAATGTAAATAATTGCTCTGCACTTTAGAAATAAATGTCCCACTTGACATTAAAGAAAATTCAACGGTTTAACCCACAACTCAGACTGTGCCTGCCTTCGTTTTTTTTCAATATCTTTCTCTGTTTTTCTCGAGCGACAGCTAAGCGTCAAACTAAGTACGGAAAGGAAAGAAAAGCAGAAACACAGACCGCTTCCAACGAAAATCGAGATCAATAAAAACGTCATTCAATTTATTTTCAATTTTTGCGGAACGCGCGAATGAAATGAGACGTGTGTGAGTGTGGGGAAAAAGGATCTGAGCAGGCATCTGAGAAGGCGTGGCACTGGGAGGAGGGCCTAACAAATAATGGCAGACAGAAAACCCAATAAATTTAAAGAAGAAAAGCCAGCCAGCGAGCGGCGGGACTCAAGCAATGACTAACTGCAGAGCACAGGATGCGGTGTGTGTGTGTGGTATCCTTGGGGAGACGTAGACCCTGTTCGTGTGTCTGCCTCTCTCTCTCTCTGTGTGTGTTTGGGTATATCAAATAACTTTGACTTTACACATTATTAAACCGCAATGTCGTCGACGAGTGGTGAAATAAAGCGAGACAAACAAACAAAGCAGCGTCACATTTGTAAGGATTGCAATAGGACGACATTGCTTGCCACAATGCTCTCCTTCCGAGCTGCAGTACAATCTGCTCCTGTTGCATTTCGCGTCCCACGCTTGACAAACTCGACAAACAATTGTCAGCCTTGTCGGCACTCCATCGCCTTGCCAAGCCAAGCCAAGGCAAGCCAGGCCGAAGAACCAGGATGCAAGGATGCAGGGATGCAGGGATGCCAGGATGCTAGGGATCCTTCTCGCTCCTTTTGTCTTGACTGTTGCATTTTTGAAGAGAAATTGATTAAAGCCGGTCGCTGCAAATTGTTTGCCCAGTAAACTTAAAGCTTGCTCCTTGAATGGACCTACTCTCCTTGCATTTCCTCGACCTCCGAGCGTCCTGTGCCTCTCTCCCCCCCTTTCTCTCTCTTTCTGGGTATTTTTCCTTTTCCTTCCTTTTTGCTTTCGCTCCTTTCAGTCGAGTGGCGCATTTTCTTTTGCCTCGGGCGTTGCGGCAAAGTCAATGAGTGGCAATATGCCACCAATAATTCAGGTCACGCGAGATGTCGTCGCTGTCCTTGCCACCGTCTTGGTCCTTGGCGTCTTGGGGCCTTACAGTGGGGAAGGTTAGGGAAAAATCTGGAAAATATTTAATGCAGTTTGCAGAGGTTTGTGTATAATTAATAATATTTTAAATAGGCTTGGTAGGTAATTAGTATACCTTGGATTATAGTTGACTTTTAGGCTTTAAAAATGGAATCATATATGTAGAATATTATTATATTGTAACTATGTTACTATTTTTATATTCTCTAAAACTGAAGCTGCTGCTCCGGCATATTTCCCAGAGTGCCTCATCGTCTTCGACTTAGACTCAACGTCATTTGCTGGCTTTAAGCCCACGCTCTCAGCCTTTGCTCCTGCTGCTGCTCCTGCTGCTGCTCCTGCTCCTGCTCCTCTACATTCTCCTCATTGAGCCTCCCGGCGTTTGGGTGTATTGTGGAATGTTCTATTGCCGTTTCGGTTCCTTTTTTAATTCTCCTTTTTGTAGTTGTTGTCGCACACATCCGCATTGTGTGCGCCCCATTGTATGCTGACGTCGTTAGGCCATCTTGCTGGCACTTCGCCTGCTACACGCCTTCCCAGAACCCGCTCCCCATTTGCAACCCTTTTCTCCATCTGCCGGTTGGTTGCTGCAATTTTAATGAAGCTGCGGCATGCGGCAAGCAGCGCCTTCGAGCTGCACGCGCCATGGAGCAACTTGCGCTTTTTATGGTCCAGGATCAGAAAGGAGGCGTTGGGAGGGCCTGGGCTCAATGATGATGCCGCCTCGGTTGCCATTGTTAAATGAGCTTTACATGACAGCTGCCGCTCTGGGTCGAAAACTGCAACTCCATCTCCGTTTTATACAGGCGGAAAAATATTTAAAAAATCTGAAGGCTTTAAAAAACAGGAAATGCTTGAAATTTATAATGGGAACTTTGTGCGAATTCCTTCAATTTTAATTTTGAAATATTTCTTCTTAATTTATGTAAAGATTTTTGCAAAATATAAAGCTTCAGGAATTATTTTTCGAGGATTCTAGTATATAAAATATTTATTTTAATAATCTAAGTTCAAGAACCTTTCTTTTTAAAGACTGACAAATTGCTCACTCAAAAATTAAATATAATTTCTAAATCTAAGGAAATTAGTTTTCCCTCTTGATAATACCTTATTTTCTTTAGTGCAGGGTCAGAGCTCCTAACGAGAAATTCAATTTCTCTCTACGGCTGGTCAAATTTCGAGACTGTCTGTCAATTGGGATTGCAAGTTTTTTGGGGTGGGGGAGGGTCCCTGAAACAGGCGAGGGACGAGAGGCTAATAAATGAAAATCCACAGAGGATGAGTGAGTAGAAAGGATAATACTCCCCTTAGACTTCCGGGAGAGCGTTTGCCTTTTGAATAAATGCCATAATTTATGGTCAAAAGTTTGCCTGTGCACACATTTTGCGGCAAACACTTGAAGCGCAGCTATTTAGAAGCTCGTCCTGCCCCCAGCCAGGCATTTCCCTGGTCATTTGATGATGATGATGATGACTACTACTACATGGTATCCATCTCTATTTTCCATCTGCATTCTGGGGGGCACACTCACTGCCATTGCAGATTTTGCAGTTCATCTGAAAAGTTTGCTCGGTTACATTTCGGTGTCCATTAGTGTAATTTAGAACTCAAGTCTCTGGCTCTCGGTCTTGGTCTCCTTCGACTTCTATTTTGGGTAGGAAAAAAGCTGAATAAAAATAAAGGAAAAGAATAGAAAAAAAGGCAGAAACCAAAAATAGAAAGATATTCAATTTACTTAATAGTTTCGGGATGGCACAACGCACACAGGGTCATCAAATTACAGAGGTGCCAGGCCGGACAGGGCTGAAAATAAAGTAAAACAGGATTGGGAGCAGGGCAGGTGCTTATCATATTCCATACTATATACTATATACACATATATACATAATCTAGGGGTTGACAAAACGTTTCGGGGAGTTGCCTTTGGCATTTCTTGCTTTGTTTGCTCAGCGTCGCCTCGATGATGAAAATCAAATGAAGCGCAGCAGGAGCGCCTTTCGGAGTGGAGTGGAAAATGCTAATCAACAATGGAATCGATAAATGTTTGAATTGTGTTCGGCCACCGCCTCCCCATCCTCCTTCTTTTATCTACAAAAAGTGAACAATGAAGGCCAGGAATACACTCGTACTGTCGCTTACACATCGAATTTGCATATTATGAGATAGATATTGGGAGTGGAGGAGTGAAGGTGGGGCCCTGGGAGTTCATTGGAATTTGTGTTTGGCAAAGGAAATGAAATATTTTCAATGAATAAAACTAAAGGCTGTCAGGGGAGTTTGATTTGAAAGCCGGAATGGGATATAAAATTAAATTACTTTAAGCTTGAAAGGTGCTTTTCATATTTTAAATAGCTCGGCTTTGTAATGGATTTTATTAGAGGGAAATAAACGTAAATTGAAGAGGGTTTTAGGATTATTATTCTTGATAATAAAATCATTTATTCCTCCAATAAAGGCTTCTTATATTAATTATAATAACAAAATGTACTATAATTTAATAGGTTTGTTTGTAATAGGTTTTATTAGAAGGAAATAAACTTAAAATGAAGAGGGTTTTAGGATTATTATATTTCTTGATGATAAATTAATTATTCCCTCAATAAAGGCTTCTATATTAATTATAATCTCCTCTCTAAATTATCAAAATTTGCCAAAATTTATAATTTAATTTATATCTCTTAATTGCTGACCATTAACAGTTATGATTTAATCATTACAACATTGTATTTTCTTTCCTCGAAAATCACCCAAAAAAGCGGCGTTAAAATTTCCTTGTTTTCCCCCTCCCCCCACTTGGGAAAATGACCGAGCAATCAATGGATTACTTCCGTCATTTAGCCTGGGTTTTCAAACACATGCGTGTGTGCACGCGAAATCAATATCGAAAGCTGGAGCTTAGCTGCTCCCCGCCGTCGTGTTCCACCAAACTGACAGCACAATTTAAGTTGCCGGCTCGGCCAGGCCAAAATCAACAAATATCTTTCTCCCGTATACAAAATCCCAGTCTCCTTTTTTTTTTGCTTCTTTTGCGAAATTGAAAATGCGCAAAGCGCCTGTTTAAGCATTTCAATTGATATCCATCAGCAAAGTGGCGCAACAGCAGCAGCAGCAGCAGCAACAATGGTGAGGAAAATAGAAAATAGAAAATCAATTCAATCACGCTTATCAGAGAGAAAGAGAGAGAAAGAGAGAGAGAGAGAGAGAGAGAGAGAGAGAGAGAGACTGGAGAGGAGCGAGAGCTCATCGACAAACGTCATCGGCAGCATAGGAATCGAAATCAGAATCAGAATCGGAATCGGAATCAAAATCAGGAGCTGCAAAAGTCCGAGAGCCCGGAGGATTGCAGGAAAAAAATTACAATTCAAAAAGCATTTCGGTATGTTTACTGCCGCAGCAGCACAAAGTAGGCGAAAAGTCTCTCCTCCCAGGAGAAAAATGGCGACAACAATAAAAATCTAAATGGAACTAGTCACCAGCTATAGAGGCAACCAGAGTGCACAGAGAGAAATGTGTTTAAAATATTTAAATCAAACTATCTGTTCACTGACATAAAAATGCCCCACTCTTGCTGCTAAACTTTAAAGATATTAAATCTCTATTCTCTTTTCAACTAAGAAACCTAACATATCATATCTTCCAAGAATAAAGTTTCTTTCAATATTTTACTATATATTCCCATTTAAATATTATTATCTGATTCCCCTCAGTGTAAAATTCCATTCGCTATTCGCCATTCGCAGCTGAGAATGATTTACTGTCGTTTGTTTGTTGTCTCTGCCAGCTGAAAAGAAATACGCTGGGGCCAGAGAGATTTTATCCCATGGATTGGCAAACGTTTTAGACATTTTTACTGTTTATAACTATCCTTATACCCCAGCACCCAAAACCCACTCCCAGTCCAGACTTGTGCCATCTATCTGGCGCCGCGTTGTCCTCCATTTGAAAATGGTCGCATATTTATATCACTCAGTAGTGTTCGGTGTGGGTTTTGTGTGGATTGAGGATGTGGGTGAAAAGGCATTAGCTCGGCATTGTTGTTCCGCAGAGAAGTTGCTACTCGAAAGCGCTGGCTTATTGATTGCTCGAGTGTTGCATCAACAAGCTATTCATGGCGCGGTTGCCTTTTGAGAGGACTGTCACTATTAGCTGGCTGCCATGAGTCTAGATAAACATTATTGGATTCGGTCAGATAAGCGATGGAATAAGGGTTTGATTGAGGGACTTTAAGGGTATCAATGGTCTTAAATGGCATAAAATTAAGGTAGTTGAGAGAGACTCTATAAGAACTGTGATCTTTAATGTAAGAACACTATTTTATGATGGATTATACTTTACATTTTCATGTTCTTTCCTTTGATAATCTCCAGCTCAAGCCTTTTCATTAGCTCTCTCTGTCTGTATATATGAGTCCTTCATGCCTTCGTAAGGAACCAACTTTGTTGCCACTTGTGCCAATAAATGTCCTCGCACTCAGTGGTTATGGTTATCGCCTCTGTGCCCGTTCGCCAGGCGAGAGAGAGCAACCTTAATCACATTATCGCTGCATGGCATATGGAAATATTAACTTGCTGCCATCGTTGGCACACTCGAATGGCTTTCCTCTCAGCTCTTTCTCCTGGCTCACTCTCTGGGTTGGGTTGGGGACTTATGGCCAACTTTTCCATCACTTTCCAAGCGATTAAACAATCAGCGGGCATTATAATCTCAGCACAAAGTCATGTATCATAGATTGCTTCACTCTGGGGCTCTCTCTCTCTTTCTCTGTGTTTTCCTTTTGCCAGGGATTTATTTTCATGTGATTTTTTCCCCCTTGTCATATGTGTCTGTGTTTGTGCTGTCAAACATGATTTGCATATGCTTTGAGGTTTGGTTTCTGGCTTATGGATTAACTCTTGGCGATTCCTCTTCCTCAAATCGATTTGCGATTGGCGACTTAGCCGCTCGCTTTTGGCCATGTTAATGCGCTTGTAAGCTTTGTGCGCCCAATTAAAAACAGGCTGTGGTTACCCATACCAGACAAGATCAGACCAGACCAGTCCATTTCGTTCAGTAATCATAATGTTTGATTATACATACATATATATATAGCTGGAGGTGTCCAAAAACAAAACGATTTCCTGCTGCTACTGGCTCTGCCATCTATCAAGCTGACTTATTATAATGAATTCATTTAAATGACATTTATTGTCGCAGGTGCGGAGGCTGTGACGGCTGCCTGGTCTTCCGAAGTGCTGGAAAATAGGCTTAAAAAGCCATTATTGTCAACATTTATAATAGTTTCAAGAGTCCTCTTGTGAGGCAAGGAAATGTGTCCTTTACCCAACCTTCTTCGTTCTTCTCTGTCTCTGCCTTATGGCTTACCTTTCTCCGTCGTCTGTTTGTTTACCTGACACTCGAGAAACACACACACACACACACACAGAGAGACCCTTACATCCTTAGACAGCCTCAAGTGTTTGTGGGGCCCAGGACGATGATGATGATGATGATGATGAGAGAGCCTTTGTGGCCTACGCTGCGTATGAGTTATGTTTATTAAGCTGCGCTGGCAACGAACAACGAACTTAAAGTGTCTTCTCAAGAGCCTGATGGGAGGAAGGTTAAGACCCCCGAATCCCAATCCCAACCATAATGCCACACTCACTTTTGACAACTTGTGACAATCTGTCTCTCACTCATAATTATTATTATTATCATCGTTATCATTATTTTTGGCTTTAATCCTTTCGTTGACAGCCAGCAGCTTCCCTTAAGCTTAATGGGAAGCGTCAACGAATTTCAGCTGCTGCCTCGCCTCGTTTCGTTTCGTTTTAATTTTCACTTCTCCATCGTTTTCGGTTTTTATTTCGTTCATTCGCACTTTTTAATTACTTTTCTTTCATTTCGGCCAACTCTCTGGCCACAATTTCTCCGTCTCGGGTCGCTCTGTAATTATTTCAGCACTTTTATTTGATAATTTCTCATTGCGCACACTCTCGCAGTCACACGAGAGGCGAATTTATCATTCTCCAGTGCCAACGAAAGTGTCAGGAGTTCTGGGTGCAAAGAAGATATAGCGACAATTTATGTGACTCGATGGGAAATGATTAGAAATGTGTTTATTGAGGGGGAAAACTAAAAGGGAACTTTCGCTATGAGTCATGAACTGCTAGAGCGACAGCTTTAATTCGTTTTGGTAAGAGTTCAAGGTAAAAGCAGCTCTGAATTAAAGATTTATGGCTTTAATTAAGCTGTAAAAATGTATAAATAATTAGTAATTAAAGTTTACCTAAATTACAATCAAAGGCATTACAAATTCCCTTAATAATTACCACAAAAATCCTTGTAGAAATTACTCAAAGTACAACTTAAATTAAATCCCTGTTTTTCTCATTGAAATTTATAAAATTTCTGAACCATCCTCACCTAATCAAATAATTTTGATCTCAAAACCCAGATTTTGCCTATTTATAAACACTCTTACAACCATTTACATTTGCCTGAAGGTCCTCAAGGACACACACAAGGCTAAATAATATTCAGATATTTTATTTAAAATGAAATTTAATTGTCACATTAAATGCCACGACTCCGGCAAAAAGGAATTAGATGGAGCAGGGCACAAAAACAAATCCCCAAAGACACAAGGATGCGAGAATACGATGCGAGAGGACTCACACTCGCACATGTGCGGGCAAAAGTCCCAACTGGGAGGAAATTGTTGTTCCGTGGGCCCCGGGCAGGCATTTTGCAAAGAGGCGAGAGGACTGGGAACTTAACCTATTTACACAGTAATTTATTTGCTTATAAACATAAAACCACTTTCGTTTCCCAGAAGGCGATGAGCAAGGAGCAGCGGCTGAGAATGAGGATGAGGATGAGGAGTGGGCACCAGGGGGTTAAACAATGGGCATGGCATATGTTGAAAGCCAGTCTGGAGAAAGGCACTCACTTAATTTAATAATTTTCACATTTATTGAAGCAAAATGAACAAATGCGAAGAAGGACCTTGAGAAAGGATAGGGAACAAGAGGGTAGATAGTTTATAAAGGGTTTTATATAGTTAAAACAAAGAAAGTTTGTGGAATAATGTTGCCCTTTTTTGGGTCCGCCTTAAGTTTGTTTTTCAATTATATAAAGGATTTTGAATTAACTAAAATATTGTTTTAAAAAATGTAAAATTTTCTCATTTTTTAAATTTTGTATAAAAGGGTATCAAAAGTGTATTCAGAATTGGTACTTCCTTTCTTGTTTTATGCTTCATTTGAGTCGGTTTTTAATTTTGCTGCCCTCACTTCATTCCCATGTGTGTTCATGTGGGTGTGTGGCTGTGTGTGTGAGAGGCAAACACACTTAAAACTCAAATATTTGCATACACTCGAGTTTTGTTTGCATAAAAATACCTTAAAAAAGTAGAAGGACCAAGGAGCATCAGCAGCAGCAGCAGCATCGAAAAGGCAAACTGAGAAAAGGAGCCCCCAGCATGCTGCCTTGCAATCCCCCAGAAGAATCCTCCATCCCTTTTGCCAGCCTTAGACCAGGGCAAATTTATTATCACACACACAAAAGCGAGCAGGAAGCAGCGCACAATCTATATAAAAAAAGAGAAGAAGAATATAAAAAAAAGGGCGAGGGAAATGCTGCAAAGCCCAGGACAGGCACGAAATCAAACGAAATGAGGCTCACACAAACACACACACACAGGACATGGATCCTGACGCGTGAATAAAGCATTCGGAAGGGGGACAGAATGGGCGGAAAAGCGGGAGCGGCACTAGATTGTAACATTTACTAGAGGTAATGTATGCCAATGCACATGAGACCGAGACCTCGACTCCATTTCGTTACGTTACGTTCCATTTCTCCGGCGGCCTCCGCCTCCGCCTTCATCTCCATCTCCACCATCACACGGCAGGTGTGCCGTGCCTCAATTTGCATAGCTTTGTGAATCAGACATGGCGGTTGGGGGTTTTGGGGCTTTCCGTCCTGGGGAATGCCAAACAAAAACAAGCCACGCCAGCAGAATAAGACCACGGGTCGGGGAGGAAAGCTAAGGAAAAACCGGAAAAGCTGCCAGCCAGCCAGCCAGCAAAGAAGGAAGGCAAAGAAAGCGTTAAGTTTAGCGCAAAATTAAACAATCTTATTGCCCGGATTAGTGACAAAATTATGTAGCATACGACAAGGACGAAGGGGACAAAAGCTGGGGGCTGCTCTTCCCTGCCTAAGGGCAAGCTGCCATTTGGCAAGGTAAGCAGCAGCAGGTAAGATGTCGCACACAGACACCAAATCCAAGGGGATGTCCACATTATGTTTGCCGATAATTGAGTGAGCCGAAGAAGGCGGGTCTCTCTCTTGAGGAAGTTATGGAAATGGGATTACTTTGGGATGTTATAGAAAATTGAGTTGGCCCATCAAGGAAGCATAGATTGTATAAACTTCAATGTTTACTACCCCATAATAGTTGATCCTACAAGAGTGATTGCTTTATTATATAAAGTCAGTTATTAGATTGTGGAATTGGGGTTCTAAAAACCAGTTTTAATGATCTGATTTTATGTTCTCTGAGTTTTTAGAGGGAGTTTCTTGAACTAACTATTTAAATAATACTCTGTGTGCCTTGATTTGTCTCTCGCATTTGTAGTAATTTTCCCCTGTAACATTTATAAAGGTATATAATTGTCTTTTCATTAATTTTATGTTTGCAAGGACCTTAATTTTTTGCCCTGCAGCTTGGCAAACAATTTAAACGTTATTGTTCCCTAGCCACACTAATTAAGTTTGCCTCAAATATTGAGGCAGCGAATTTAACGCTCAATTTAACAAGGCTCCGTGGAAAAAAGAAGAATAAAAGAAAAGCCACCTCACACACACACACACATTCATAGCTGAAAAACCGAAAAGGAAACATAATTATGCAAATGAGCAGAGGAAAGAAACAAAGACAGTGCCAGGAACTCAAAAAAAAAAAAAGAATAAAATTAAATGAAAGAAAGCAAAGAAAAAGGAAAACACACTGGCACTTCGATAGCATCGTGAGTGCAGCAGTTCTGTCGGAAAAGCGCGTGAGGCGGAAAAGCGCATAAGCTGCACGCTAAAGATTGCGCATACGCCCCGTGTCCGACCGCAGAACATAACTTTGCAAAAAAAAAAAACAAAAAACACCATACACTGCGAAAAATATGGGGGTGGATAAGAGGAGCCACTGTCATCGTCGTCAGCTGCCTGCGGTTTTCATTTCCTGGGCAACCTTTGGCTGCTGCCGCCGTCTGCTGATTTAGTGGCAAGCATTTTTCTTGATTATTTTAGTATAAGCATACGTATAGAATTTTCCTTGGGTTCCTTTTTATTTTCCTTCTTGTGACTTGTTTTTGGGTGCCTTGAATGCCCGAAGCTGCTGCTGAGCTGGTGTTTTTTCTTTTATATATATTTCCTTTTTTTTTTTTGCTTCCTTTGGGTATCTGCAAGGCGCCACTCGGCTTGCCCCTCTTCAACAACCTCCTTGAAAGATTCCCTTTTTCCTTTTTCCTTGGCCTGGAATGTGGCGCCTTCCTTGCCAACGTGGCGCTCCTGCTGCGTGAGAAGTCATAAAGCGATTTGTCATATTTATACAAGTTGATAAAATTATAAACAGCAGCATCTCTGCAAGGACAAGTTGCTGCCTGCTTTTTGCTCCTGCGTCTGCCTGTCTGGTATCGCAGTTTCCTTTGAATTGAATATACGGCATTTGGTTTATGCAATTTGTAAACCTACACCATGAAATTGAGCCCTAAATTCAAGTTATGAAAGGAGCTAAAAGGGAATCAATAGAGGAATCTTATTAAGGCAGGATTTATTCAATATTTTTTGAATAAATTAACTCTCCGAGTTTAAGCAATTATTCCATTTAAATTGAATACTTCGAATGGGTGTTGTGCAAACCTCATTTCGAACAGCATTTAATGAAACTTTTTGGCTGCCGTTTAAACACGATAATTAATGAGTTTGGCTAACCCTAATGAATACAAATGAATGGAATGGAAATATTCACCAAAAAAGCGAACAAGACGGCGAAATCAATCGTTTGGGCGGGGAATGTCTCTGGGAAACATTCAAATTACATGTTCAAATTACTGTCAGGGCGCTTAAAGCATTTGCGAAACGGATCTGTAAGGCTTCCGACGACCTAACGAATTTTATTTTAATATTTATTGTTTTTCACGGCAAAGGCCTTCCTCCCTCGACCCTCAACACCCACCCTCCCTGACTTTTTTGGACAGCTGCTGGAGGCAAGATGACGACAACGACTACGACGACGACGACGACGGCGGCAGGCAAATTGAAAACGAAAGCAATGCCAAATAGAAATGTTTTCTGGCGCCTGCGGGGGTTAGCGGAGCGCAGACGACATTGTCAGCATTGTCGGCATTATGTTCCCGCTCCAAATTGGAGTTAACCTGGCAGGAAGAGGAGAGCAGGGAGACTGAGCTGAGCCCTGTTGTCTTACTCAAAGCGTAATCATGGTCGTTTGTCGCACGTTTGGCGCCGGGAAAAGATGCATCCACATGGAACTTATTACTTTCATTTGGGCCCCCTATAAATTCATAACAAATTCATTGCGAGCAGCCAGGCATTTAAGAGCAAAAAAAAAAGAAGAGAAAAGGTAAACAGCCGAGGCGAGCGTCTAATTTCGTATTTGCTTAGTCTTTGTGTGTGTGTGTGTCACACGGCGTATGCGTAATCTTGCCGCATCGTCTTTTGTGTCGTCTCTGCTTTCGCCTGGCCCCATGTTTGCCCCATGCAAACTTCACGCAAGCGGCGGCTCTCTCACACGCTTTATCCGCACTCCTCAGCATCCTGGGAATTGTCGACGCATATTTATGAGGGGGTAGGGGATAAGGAGAAGGACCTCCAGCAGGACCGAAACTTTATTAGGCACTTCACGTTGCCTGGCCAACTTTGGGTTTTGTTTGGTTCTCGCTATTGAAAAGTTGCCCCCGAAATCGAAAAAGCGGCTGAAACGGTTTGCCCATTATTTGGTTTTATTTACATAATGACATTTAATGATGATGATAATGTCTGGGGCATGACTTGAGGGGGCAGAACGATTTCCTGTTGAAAGGAATTTCTGGGTTCCGTTTTTTTTTTGGGAAAGTTTTTGCATTGATGGTTTATCGTTTGCATGGAAATTGCCAAGATGGGGTGATTGAAGAGGTTTTTGTATGGTCACGTGGGGGATAATACTTATAGGAAATAGTCCTTAAATAAGTAAAGGGAAAAACATAACATTAAAACATTTAATTCAATTAATAAGCCCGTGGAAATACCTCTTTAAGATATTATTTCGCTTAAATTATCTCTCCACCTAAATCTTTCTCGAGCATCTTTCATATTTGCAATGTTTTGCTGCTTTCGAAATTTTCATCTTGACGGCTTAACCCCCTCTTTTTCGGACGGCATTTAGCCAACACTTAATTTCCTTGTGCGGCGGAAAAACATTTTCCATTGGAGCGATAAGTAGGCAACACTTTTTGGCCATTACTTGCAGCTTTAAGACGCAAATTCATTAAAACTCCCGGACGCCCCTCGAAAAATGCTTGACGCACATTTTGTAAATTGCCAAAAATCCAACCCCAAGACACCCCCAACCCCCGCCGCTGGAAAAACTTTGCCTGCTGTTGTTTATTATTATCTTCTCCCCCTCAGACTCTCTCTCTCTTTCGTTCTCGCTTGGCGCTAATTTCAAATTACAAAATATTCCATTTACTATTTTTGAAAAATGATTGCAAGCAATTTCATTTCCGTTTCCGTTACGACAGTTACGCCCAGCCCTGCCCTGCCCTGCCCCCCTGCATTAGCTAACCGCCCTTGGAGTTTTACCCGTTGGAAAAACTAATTACAAACACATAAAACCCAATGGGTGGCCAAGGCAAGGATGTTGCAGAGATAGAACAATCCTGCAGAGGGGTGGGCTTGGTCTTGGACTTGCTCGATGATGATGCAACATGTGACGCGAGGCGGGGTGTAAAACGGAATTGTCGTAGTCTGCGGCACGCCCATCAAACTAAATTACAATTGGGGCAAAACACTCGCAAACACACACACAAAAAAGCAGTCGAAAAAAGGGACAGACAAATGTCGATGGACTCTGACTCTGGCTGCCAGGGAAATCTGCTCGTTTTCCTGCCAAGTGACTCCCAAGTTGAAAGTTTCGCATGAATTTCAAGTTTCTCGGTGCTCTAACTTCTCTTTTTTTGGGCCATAACATTAAAACAATACTTGGCCAGCACAGAGAAGAGAAGCTTAGCAATTTTGTGGCCTTTCTGGGTAAGGGTTTTAAGTGAGAGGTAGTTGGAGATTAGAAGGGTATATCCGCTAAGCTAAGATATTATATATGCAGAATTAAAGAGAGAGAAACCACTTTAAATTTAAATAAATTTAAAATATTCTCTAACGTATTCTTAACCTTAAAGTTAAGAATACCTTTATTAAAGGGTATTCCCAGACTTTTACTTGCCAAAGTTTCTTTTTTTTTTTGTTAGTAGGACATTTTCCTTTAAGACTTTCGATAAAAGGCAACATGGAAAATCAAGCTTTTGCAAATCTGAAATCAATCTGGCAAAAGAGCAAAGGAAACGCCTGGATTGAAGTTAGATTGAGCGTTATTTCTAGGGGGAAATAGAGGAGCATTTGCTACCCCTGGTTGGTGACCTGCAGGGTGACATTAATGAGGGAGGAAAACTGAAAGCTGGGTTAAAGGACATCTGCCAAGTCAGCTTCTCGGGCCACCTTCTTGTTGTAATTGCCGCTGCCGCTGCCGCTTCCGCTGGCTTCCTTCTGCTGGTAATGGCTGCTGTAAGAAGTTGTTGCGGCTGCTGCGGTGCCTTTGTAGGTGTTTCCCCGGGAAAAGTCCGGGAGGTGACCTGCAGCAATTACCAATTTTCTTGTTACATTTTAAAGTACGCGACCGAGACTGCGGGCTCTGTGCGCTGATGTCCCAGTTTCATGCTAGTTTGTGTGCCGCTGTGTGCTGTTGCACATTAAGTGCACTTGAGGCATGCAGCTTAAGCTGATGACAGCCGGAAGGACGAAGTACGAAGGAGGAGAAGCCGCTGAAGTGATGACAATGAAGTGCATAATCTTTGTTGTCGTTTAAGGGCGCCCTGGTTGGCCATTAAATGTGCCAGCTTAGAAGCAGGGAAAGCTTTGGCCAACCAGAAGTTGTCATTTTACATAAAATTATATCTGATTCTAGATTTTTTGCGGGTTATAAAAGAGTGAGAGAGGTTGTTAAGCTTAAGCTCTGGAAATTATAGAATATATATATTAGTCTACAAAACCCTTACCAATCCCCCAAAACCCTCTATTTTCAATACGCTTTACTAAATCCTCTTCTTTTCTTTTATTTACAGGTATGTAAAGTTCACTGAACTCCTCTTTAACCAACCTTATAATTCGTAAGTAAAGAAATAAGCCGCTAAGAAGACACATATCACATATCACTCATACGCCGCATAGGTTGCAAGTCGTTGCACCTTGACTGGGAAAACTGAGGAAAATAGAAAATGCAAAGGTTAAAAGAAGACGCGTCAAACACTTGCAAAAAGATGCTTCATTAAAATAATCAGCTACAAAAGTACAGTAAAAGTGACATAAAGCGGCAAGGAAATATGCGGGAAAACCCCTATAAGGGAAAGCCAGGAAAAGCACAGAGAGAGAGTGAGAGGGAGAGTGAAGAATGCGGTTGATGCATGTGTTTGAGAGTCCTTTTTATGCCTTTGCCTCGAATGTAAACAAGCGGCTGCCACTGCAACACTTTCAACGCTTTTCCTCCCCCATTTTCCTTTCTTGCCTTCCTTGACACTCATCAAATGCTTCAAGTCCAACTTTGCCGTCGTCTTTCACTTTTATTCTCCGTGTTGTCTGCTATTTTTCACTAATTAATTATGCAGCAACAGCAAACAACTTGAAATGTAAGGAGATTAAAGCGACTTAAAAGGCATTTATGTGACGTCGGTCTGAAAAGAGCAGGCCAGAAAGCAGGGACTGACAAGTGTCAGTCAGTCTCTCTCCCTCTCTCTCTCTCCAGTCTCCAGCCCTGTCGCCCACATATTTTCCTTTTTGCAAAACTGCATGACAAGTTGGAAAATGCCAATGCAAGTGTGCTGTGTGTGTTTGTGCCTTGTTAAGTCATGTTTACAACGCCCAAGTTGGCCAGAAGAAGAGCAAACAGGCATCTAAGATTTTACAGGGATATCTTGAATAACTGTCTGGCAAGAGAGAAAAATTGTAAATAAGTGAAATGTAATAGAGTTGAGTAAATTAAGAAGAGAAAATAAAGAGATAAGAAATTGGTTAGCTAAATGTTTTTAAAGAGGAAATATTCCACATAATTTTCTTTAATGTTTTCTATTTAAAAACCCCCACTCTGTGCCACTTTTTGTATTAATTTTCGCTTAATTAAAGGCAACAGCAACAGCACACAAAGTTGACACTTATTTTCTGTTGCTTGAAGGCAAGACAAAAATATAAAAAGTTATTTATGTATATGAGAATGCTAATTGAGTTACAAAATGTGCTGGCAAAATGAAAATTATAGACAAAAATGTACATACATACGTACGGTAGAGCGTATGTAAGTATGTGACTTAAGTGGGCTTGAAACGACAGCGTCAGAAACAACAAAAAAAAAAAAGAAATTGTGAGGTGGAAAACTCTTTCCCGGTGAATTTCCACAGCCTCTCAGCTCGCACGTGTGTGGCAGGTGCCACCCACTCCCACTCAGCCTTGAAGCAATTTTTATATATAAGCATATATCTCTTACATATGTATATATATATATATATATATTTGTTGCTGTGTGAGTGTGGTTAAGTATTCCTGGGGAACACACCTGCCCTGCCTGTCTATGCCAGCGACTTTATGCTGCTTGCCACTCTTTTTTTTTATGGAGTTTTAAATATAATAATGACAAGGCAGCGGAAAAATAATGCGGCGTGCGGCAGAGTGTTCCTTTTTAGCTCAAGTAAATGTTTTTCCATCGTGACATAAAGTTGCAACAATTGAGCGACAGTTGCTGTTGCATGTTTTCGTAGCTTGCATGTCGTGTTGAAGGTTCTTTTTGGCAACAAATTACAGGGAAAAACCAGAAAAGATAAGGAAGAAACATTTTAATGGAAATTTAATAAGAAATTTAATAGAAAACTTAATAAGAAATATTAACAAAGGAATTAACTGAGGATTTAATATTTTTGTAATATTTTACAATAGAGTCCCGACTGAAATTCTGATGGATTTATCAATAAAATATTGTCCGATTTCGCTTACTCAATATTTTATTATTCAAAGTTTTCTTTTTGTTCATTGTCGTTATTTTTAATGTATTCTTACATAGTTTTTGCACGTCCAGGAGCTTATATATTTTTCACATTCCATTAAGCGGCCTTTTTTTGGTTTTTTCCATCCAACTTTTATTGACGGATTGCATAAAGTATAACACGCTTAACCAACAGTTGATGTCTGCTCTCAATTAAATTGAAAACTGTATGTATGAATATTTAAATTATTTAAATACAATCTCCGCTTTGCCGCCGCTACTGTCAGCGTTTTAAAGCGTATACGCAATATCCATATCCTTTGGCTGCCACCCACTTCCTGTGTGTCCTGGCCCGCATGTTTACCCCCGGAAAAGTATGCAACACTTTAAAGCTCTTTTGCGGTTGCTGCTTTGGCCAACAACAACAACAACAACAACAACAACAACAAACTACTGTGCGTTTTTATTGCCTTTTCCACATGCGTCCCATGTGGTTTATTACAAATTGATTTTATTATTGTTTTCACTCGCCCATTCCCTTGGTTTCTCTCCCCCTCTGTGACCTGTAGGCCTTTGCTTTGTTTGTTGCCAGTTTCCGCTGCCTGCTGGCGATTTGAAAACTGATTGCAAACACATGATTATCTGACTGCCGCCGACTCTCATTCCACAGCCCCATCGGCACATTTCTCCATTTGAGTGCACAAAGCCACCCGGCGATTGTTTAATTAATTTTATAATGAGTTAATTTTACGCTGGCCAAACGAGAATTTAACATTTTTGCGTTCGGCATTTCGGTTGAACGTTTTTTTTTGTTCAACATTTCATTTCATTTGGAATTGAAGTCGATTCAATTATAAATTCGCTTACATTTGCATCTGTCAATTTCGCTGCAAATGTTGTGCTGCAAATGGTCTATGAAAATAACAACAACAAAAAAAAACAACTAAAAAAATGTACACAAAAAAACACTTAGATAAATAAATTCGTGTCAAATTATAGTTCGCGACAGTGTTATTTCGAGTCAAATTCTTTTGGCAAGCAGCCAGTGAGGTGAGGTTTGGATTTGTATACAGATTCAGATTCAGATTCGGGTTCGGGTTCGGGTTCGGGTTAGGAGGCTGAAAAATATATATATATAAAATTTAAAAATATACACACGCATGTTATAACTAAGTGCATTTTGTGCGCAATCTTTCTTTTTATGAACTTCTTGGGCAATTTAGCAAGTGATACAAATAATTCTAAATTCAGAAAATGTGTAGGAATGAGTTTTATCACATTTTATATTTATTTTTTAGGGAAAGTTCTTGTAATTTCTTAAAATCTGTCACAGACTATTGTTAGAATAACTGCTTAAACGAATTCCAATTGTCATTACTAGACCACAAAACATAAAACATAGTTGTCCTGTCTCCTGTCTCTCTCCCTGTACCAAGTATTTCTTAAAGAATTTTTGCGATTTTTCATTTAGAGTTTTCTTGTCAAATTCCAACTGTCTCTGCTTGCCGGGTGGATTTTCCGCCTTTTGGCATTGCTCGCGCTTTCTCGCAGCGGAATTCCAGCTCGCAAGTGAGAGAGAGAGAGTGAGAAGCCTCGCCAAAAGTTGGTCCTTTTCGACGGCGATTAATGCGCCGCAGAATGAAAGTCTTCTGCTGCCAAATTCCCTAGAATTTCCTTCGCAGTTTCCCCTTGTCCGCTTGGCCTTGTCTTGTGAAATGCCACAAGGTGTAAAATTGAATAATTGAAATGAAGCGAGAGAGAGCGAGAACAGAGGACAGGGGACAGAGGACTCGGGGAAAAGCCCAGAACGAAATACGATAAAGTGGGCAACAAAGTTTTTACTTAATTGTGGTTAATTCTGATGGATTTGTGCATAATTGGTGAGTAATTTAATTTGCAGAAACAAGGGGTACGGGCTTAGAAAGAAACATAATAAAATAATTATGAACAGCATTTGGTGTTGATAATTATTTATGGTTCTCCCAGTTTTCTACAATATATAGTCAGGGTTCTTTCTTAAGAACAGCTGCCACTTTGCTGATTAGCTATTTTCCAACATTTCCAACAGCAGAATCTTTTAGTTTTTGCAGTTTAATTTCTTGCGCTTTTCCGACTTCAACCAGCTTTTCCCTCGCTTCCCATCGTTTTCATTTAGCCACAAGGTATGCAACACATTTTCTTTATTAGCCACAAACACTTGCAAGCATTCAAGGCTGGAGGCAGCAGCAACCACCCACAATTACCGCCCTCTCAGGGATTTCCTCAGAATTCCCAGTGGTTAAACTTGGGTTTTTTCCACCGCTTTTCCTCCTCGCTTTGCTTGGGTTTTTTCTTTTCCTGCCTAATGAAATGTGACATTAAGTGGTGATGCTGTTGTTTCTGCTGCCGTTTCAGCTGCCACGCCCATTTTCGCACTCCGCCCCTTTTGCCAATGGCCGCCGCAATGCCGAAAGTGGCGCTCAGTGGCGCAATTTTAATTGTTGCAGCAACAGCAGCGGCGGCAGTGGCAGTGGCAACAACAAATCGAGTTTGTTTCCCTGATTACTCTACTCCTTTTTTTTATTTTTTTTTTCTCCCTGTGCTGCGGTTGTTGAAGCCCCAAAGGCTTTCAGACAAATGCCAGCCAAAAGACGCATAAAAAAATAAATAAAATAAAACTGCAGAGCAAAAAAAAAGAAATCTGGAAAATGCACAAAAAAAGAGGGAGAGAAGCAGCAAGCAGCACACAAAAAAAAGTTTTTAATTAAAAAGTTTTTGTTTAAATCTATGGAAAACGTCCAAACTGAGTTGAGTTGATGAGGGAAAAGCTGGGCTGGGGCTGTTTTTTTTTTCCCACCCAACCGAGTTTGGGGATAAGCAATGAATTCTTACAGCTGGCTGCGAATAATTAGCCAAGATTAGTAATTGATGGCGGGAGATTGTGGCCACTTGTAGGGGATTAAGGGGAGATAATTACGTTACGGGGGGAACTGTAATAAAAACAGGTGGAAAAACAGGGGTGGTCTGGGCACACTTCCTGGTCATATTAAACGCCGATCCTCCGGCAATGCAAATTGAGTTGTTTGCCTTTTATTTATGGGCCCAAAATTACGCTGCATATATTTATGTATATATGCTGGGCAGTGCCAAGAGTCAAACAGCGAGGCATGCAATTTAAATGCAATTGTTTATGCCGCCACCCCTTCAATTTCCCCCTTTTTGCAGCCCCTCTGGGGAGAAAGGGAGGGATGAGCACGATTAACGTTTGTTTCGCCCACCGAACAATGCGGCGTATACGCAATGTGTGTGTGTGTGTGTGTGAAGGTGTTGTTCTTGTTGCCCGCACATAAATTGCAATAGCAACAAGGAACAAAGCCAGGACTCGCGCTCACGCACTAATAAATTATTAAATGCATGCAATAAATTTCAAATTAATCGCTGATATTTATCTCTCATTGCGAGGCCATTGTCCGCTGGCCAGAGAGAGAGAGAAAGAGAGAGAGAAGCGAGTGAGAAGCTCTGCATAATTATGTTGGCCTCAAAATTAACCTCTCCTTCTGCGCACTTTAATTTTTTTCGTAATTTAATATTTGGTCTCCCTTTAATTGCTGCCGTTGTGACTTCATCTCGCTTTTATTGTTGGCAGTTCATTTTGCATGTGCATATATATAAATATCTGTTTTTTCACATTTCTCATTGTTTTTTTCGCCTCGATTGTTAATTAAATTATATTGCCTCTGCACCGAATATGTGCCGAGGCATAAATATGTATGTTATTTATGCTGTATTTTTATTTATTTACTCATAATTGTGTTTGATTCGTCAAATTTAAATGGGAATTTTAAGTAGCTTAAACTATTTGTGATGGGGGGTTTTGTTTTCCCAAATGAGAGCTTCTGTTGGTAATGAATTACGTTTAAAATTAATGTTTATATTATATTCTTCTAAATCTTTTCCTTAAATTTCTGTGTTTACCCTTCGTTTTCATTGTCAAAACCTCACATTCTTAGATAAATATTATTTTTAGCAACCCTTTTTTTACTTGCACCTTTGGGAACTTAATTAAATTTTACCAACTCAATTGTAAACCCTTTCAAAAAACATTCTAATGAGTGGGGAAAATCAGGCACAGTTGAAATTAAAACGCTACAAAAAGGCACACTCATATTTTCATAATTTTCCTAAAATGCTGCCTCCCCTTCATCGTCATTGTTATTATCGGACGCAATCATCATCACAAAGAGCGACCAACAAGCGACAAATATTTCACATTGTTTCTGCCACAGTGGAAACTTTTTTGCCATTTACCATATTGTCCCTGCCCCACACACACATATGGATCCTTAACGTCCTGCTGCCTTCCTCTGCATATCAAACTGAAAATTAACACAATAATGGCCAGACAAAGGGTAGCACAGGGGTAGAGATATGCAAATGGCATAGAAATGTGGTCGAGCTTTCGGTTCTCGTTCTGGTTCTGGCCATGGTCGCAGCCTAGTAGTATCTGCCACATTTTTCGGTTGGCCAAGAGAGAGAAGGGACAAGAGCTGCAAACGGATACGGTTGCATATAAATTATAACACCGGCGTGTCTATTAAAATGATTGTATCCGCTCGATTATGCACACACACAGAGAGATAGACAGACAGGGACAGAGAGATGGAAAAACTGCCAGCTTCCAACTCTCTTTCTCTTTCTTAACCGCTGGACAAACTTTTTGACTTTCCCCACAAAACACTCGCCGACAAATGGATATATAGGTTTATGTATGTATGTGCACAGGAGATGCATTTGTATCTCAGGGTTCAAAGGAGTCCCTTGTGTTGACTTTGCTAGCTCTCTAACGGGAGAGAAAAGTTTGGCAGAACAAAGAACTGCAGTCATGAGGTTGGAAAAAATAATGAAGGTTATTATACTGAAAAAATCAAGTTCAAGTCTGTTGATTTTTAAATTAAAGTTAAAAACAAAATTAGTTCCTATTTCTACAAGGATGTTTAACCCTTGAAATGATAATAAATCTCATCCTACCTTTACTTCTAATTTCCCACATTTCTCTCACTGTTTTTGGCCTCTTTTTCCTACCCATTTTCCCCTACATTTTCCGTGGCAGTTGATTTTATGCTATTTTGACAGCTAATTAGTTGCGTGCAAATATGTATGGTTTTCAGTGTGAATGTTTGTCTCGTTGTTGTTGTTGTTAAGCCTCGAATTTATTCGCCCCTTTTTTCGGATGGGCGGAGGGGTATCATCGGTGTCGCCAAATGGAAAATGCAAATGCAAATTCCGTTAGACAACTCTATAAACTAAACAAGGCTATAATTAATCCGCACAGCTACAAAGATGCACAGATAACTGGCAATCAGCTTAGATGCAGGTGCAACCGCAGGCAAAGGTGTTGTTGGGGGATGGATTCAGGAGGTGACTGAGTTTTCCGAGCTAATAAATTTTCCAGCACACCGCAAAGACAGAGAGAGAGAGAGAGAGAGAGGGGGAGAGTGTGCCTAAAAGTATGCAAAGCCGGCAGTGTGCGTGCGTGTTTGAAGCGCAATTTAAGCTGGAAATTAATGCAGACTGCCAGACAGCTAGCCACCATCTCTCTAGCTCTCTAGCTCTCTCTCTGGCTCTGTATCTCCGTCTCTTTCAGCTGACCACAAGTGCATCTAGCTTGCCCGAGCTGCCATTCAAAATAAATGAGCTAAATAAGCAGGCTGACATGGCTGCAGAGCCAAGGATGCATTAATAAACAAGCCAAGTGCAAAGTTTTCGCCTGTGAGCTTGCTTTAACCATCAATTAAAACGACTCGTTCCTAATTATGTTCGTGTATATAATACCTACCCTGCCCTACCCTACCCTAACCTACCCTACCCTATCTTACCCTCTTGTGTCACTTCTCTCGTGTGTCAGCCGCAGAGGCCATAACTTTGTTTGACCAAGTTTGTTTTAAGGTTATATTCCTGGTCTATTCCGGTCTATTCTATTGTCTGCTCCTTGCCTATTGTTAGCCCATTTGCTATCTTTGAAATTAGTCAAATATTTGTTTTTGCCATTGTCTGTGCGTGTCTCTGCCTCAGAACTGATTTATGCCCCTTGTTTCGCTCGGTCTTATTGATGTGCATAAATCAGGCAATACAGAGAGAGAGCGAGAGCAAGGATCTATAGATATATGAATGGAGAGAGGAGCTGCGGAGGGCAGGACTCTTGGCATATGTCAGAATGCCATTCAGCTGAAATGAGTCGATGTCAATAATGACAATGGCCCCAAAACTCCGGGGAAACTAATCGAGCTTTAATGGTGAAATTTTTGATGTATTTTGAAGCAGAATATAGAAAGTTAAGGTGAATATATTATCATAATCGATAAATATATATTTATTTGACAGAAAAAACTATAGATATTTCTTATCTTATATATTTTTTGTTTATTTAAAAGGATTCAAAATATATTGATCATTAAAAAATACAAAAAATCGATTTTTAATCGTTTTCCGTTTCGATTATATTACAAATGATAATAAATAAATATTTCTTTTTAAAAAAAAATCAAAAATGATTCATAAAATTATTCTTACTAAAATTTTTTGTTACTCTTACCAAGTTATGCTCTCAAAAAATATAAAACTTCGTTTTGTTTCCCCCAGTGAGTTATCGATAACTCCTTTGTCATATTCCAATCGATTACTACCAAATCGCTTTACCAAAAATTCCCTTTATGTAGCGCATTTTCCCAGCGCCAAACTGCCTGTCAGCAATTTCGACATTTGCATTCCAAAGTCAAACCCAAACAGTTGCCATTATCCTCCACCATCATCCTCCCCATGGCGATAGAACGAGCAACTATAACAATTAGAATAATGGCAGCGACAACAACAACAATAGCAAAGGCAAAAAGCTACCAAAAATTATGTGGAAACCAACTTTTCAGCTCCATGCCCGTACCAGTTGTTGGCCCCCGAAGCGAGGCAAAAACATGCGTAAATTTATGCTAAACCAAATTGTTATTTAAAACACTAAAACAACGATGCTAGTTTTAGGGGATGTCTGTCTGTCTGTCTGGCCCAGTGTGTGTCTGAGTGTGTGCGTGTGAAATATTAATGCACAGCATTTAAATGATTGCAGTGGATGGAAAATTGTGTTCGGGGGACTGAGTTGAGGAGGGCAAAGTGCGGTTGACTGATGAACTGGCCTCTGCAGCAGAAAGAGATGCCACACGCAATGATCTGATTAAACATGGTAATGAAGTAGTCAAAATGTGGTGCAACGTGGCGTATGCGTAATTTCGTATATGTACATATATGTTCTCTCGCACACACACACACACACACACTTGGTGTGGCTGCTAATTTAAATTTACGCGCATCGCTCCATTTCCATGAGTCGCAGGCCAACTCGCAGGACTTTCAGGAGGCACACAGAAAAAGTAAATCCCAGTTGCAGCATGCACTGAAAATGAAAACAACAACAAACACATATACACACGAGGGCTCACACACTCGAAACTACATGGAAACGTGGATGGTTCAGCGCTTTCATATATCCCTTGACATGTTCGTAAAATACAGAAAGCCGCAAGGATTCCGCGCGAGTTTGCTCTTTATCTTTTTTTTTTGGGGGCAGAGAAAGGGGATCTCCTGTAGTTTATAACTTTTCGGAATAAAGCTGGGTTCTTGAAAGGAACTATATATATATTTTTTATAATTTTTAGAATGCGAAACTCGGGAATTATTAAAAATTATTTTAAATACTATTATATGATCAATAATTTTCATGAATGAAATAGAAAAAATCAGTTCTTTAGACCTTGTTTATAACTATTTATAACTATTTTAAATTTGACCAATTTAAAGCCCTAAAAAAGATATTTAATTTCTTTTACCAACATGGCGTATGCGTAATACGTTCCCTATACATTTCAGATTACTTTTTACAATCTTTTCAATAGCTATCGCTTTACTTTGGTATGGTAATTAATAAAACCATGTTGGATTTACTGATTGACAGACTGTGTGCGACATTTAAAACTGCAATAAACTGAAATATGGGCACAAATATATACATACAATCCGCTCTTTAAATTTGTATTTACATTCCCCCCTGTGGATTGCTATGCTGCAATTTAATTTTCACACAGTTCGGGCATTACTTCGTTATACATACATATATAGGACTATATCGATTTTATTGCCTTTACATCAATGCATTTTTAATGTAGCAACGATTCAGTTTATTTTTTTTTGCTCTCTATCCAGTTTTTCAGATCGTTTTTACGTTTATTTATAAACATATAAAAAGAAAAGCATATTGCACGTTATTTGCCGATTTGTTTTAAACCACTTTCAATATTTATTAGCTCCGCTTCGACTGCATTGTATTTGCATTCCAGCTGGGCCGAACACGTTCTACGTTCTCATTGCCGCACGGGAATACGGCACGTTATGCCATTATTTGTTTTCGCTGATTGCATTTGATTTTTGGCAAACGCCAGACGACCAGCAAAAACACACATATATACACTATATATATATAGAGATCGGGGTGGCGTAAAAAGGAGTGAACCGACTTTGCCGGCCCCGGTTTGTTAGCTAAACAAATACCACACACACACACACACACGAAGGTTAGTTGTTCAGTTGGATGAGAATTCAAGTTTCGATTCCAGTTGAGTTATGCAATTTAAATGGAAGCTACTGCTGCTGCTGAAACCCAAGAGTTTGATAATGGGTTTATTAGGACCAAGTGCGATCTGCAGCCAAAAACACACCTTTTACCTTCGACAAGGGCAAACACTTCTTGGTTACCTCCAAAAACCAACTAATTAGGCGAGGCTCTCCGACTTGATTTCGGTCCACACAAATGTTGACCCAAGTACCAGTGTATGTGGCTGGTTGTGCGGTTGTGTGGCCGAATGACCAAAAGGTCAATAAGTTGCAGAGCAAACTTTTGCACGTGGCCGTTGGCCGGGACGACTTGGCTTGGCCATAACCTCAGCTCACCTAATCCGCCTCCGCAAAATGCACGTAAATTAGCAATTATTTAGTGCGTCACAGTTGGGTGTGCCATGAACTGGTCTCAACTGGCTGCCTGACCTTTAATAATCTGGTTAATAAAGATATAGGGCTGCAGATAGAGAAAATGAATAGAAAATTGTAATAAAAAAATACTCGGGGCTACGTCAAAAATCTTTTAAGGAATTTAAATCCTTTGAAATTATGCTTAAAATTATTTTATTAAATTTTATACCTCAAAGTTTGCCACCTCGAATAATTTTATTAAATCTTTTAGACATTCTAAGGTCTTTTAAAAATCGCCAAGGATTTCTTGATTAAGAAATCTATTAGATTAAATATTATATATATTTATTTTATAGTAATATACCTTTAAAAATATATAATAAATTTAAAGCCAACATAATATCTAAAACCTCTTTTCTTTCTTCTTTCAGGTAAGTTCCAATGACAACTCCCACTGCTCAGCATGTTTGTCCTGACCCTTTCGTAAGTGGTGAACAGATTTTTGCCTTTTTTTTTCTCTCTCTCTCTCTCTCCTATTTTTAATATTGTCAAAAACTATTTAATGCATTTTTCTTGCCAACTCCGCCCTGAAGTTTTTTTTCTGTTGGCTCGAACTTGGGGGGTCCCCAAACATTTTTCATAGACGTCAAGTTTAAACGACTTCACGAAAATCGCTTAAAGCAGCAAAACGACAAGAATAATGATATTTGCCAGGAATTCGAGACCACAGAGCGAGGGTTAAGGCAAAAAAAAAATACAACAGAAAAAAATAGAAAGACGGGACCCCAGCCCGAGGGAAAACTTTGACTGCAGACCGAGGCGGGGACACACGCATATTGGTTTCGTTTATGTACTACTTGCAGCTAAAACTTTACTCAGATTTTTCGAGCAGTATAACTTATATAAGTATAAATTTCTGTGCTCCCAAAAAACACTAGGAAAAAAAAAATGAAGTAGAAAAATGGGAAAAACTTTAAACGGCGCCTCAAGACGATGACGATGATGATGATGATGATGATGATGTTGAGATGCTGATGAAGAAGGGGAGCTCGCATACACATCCACCCACTCACAGATGCTGTTAAAAAGTTCATAAGCAAAAACTTCTGCAGCACTTTTCCGAAAAAAATGACAGTTGAACTTTTCCCCGACTAACTGCACATTTAGCTGCGCGCTTTTTTCCCCTCTGAGCCTTTTGCTCTTTTGGCCTTTTCTTTACATATTTCTTTTTGAAATGAAATCAAAGCCCGACCACATTTGTATAATGTCTTACAGCAGCCATATAACTCATCAATGGAGGGTAGAAGAGAAGAGAGATTTTAATACATTAGGTAAACACAGCTCAATGCGAAAAGTTTGCAAATATTTTCTGCTTGATTTTGCCAGCTTCAATAATAATCATTTTGTATGCAAGCCGAAACGTAGGGAAACGGAATGTAACCTAACGTAACGAAACGAAGTTTCGGGCAAAAGTTTCTTCATTTTAAAAATGCACTTGTTGATTTATTGAAATTAATATTGCCAGACTCTCTCTGTGTGGGCAGGTGAAACTCCAGCCGGAAACTAATCAAGTTAAGTGTTAAGGGAGAGCCAACGATGTCGGCCTAAAAGTCGTATATCAAAGCCAAATGTAATTGGAAGTTAAAAGCTGCAAGGGTTACTCCAAAGTCGGCCACAAATCGAAGTTAATCCACTTAGGATCCACACACAAATTTGTAAACAATATATAGGCTAAAGCCTAATTCATTTTTGGGGAGAAATTCCAAAAGGAAATATCCACATTTGTGTAAAGTTGTCACTTTGAAGACCAACTTGTAAGCCAATAAAGCTCTACAAGCAGGGGCTTCCTCAGAATATAAAAATCTGAAATGCATGACAAACACAAAAACTGTCAGACAACAGATTCATTCTTTTGAGTAGCGTAAAATATTATGGTAAATTTTTGATTAATTGCTCTGTCAGACAGCCAGTTCGCCAGCCCGAAGCCAAGTGAGTTGACATTCGGGGCAGCAGCAGCAGCAGCAGCAGCAGCACGAAGACAACAATTTGAAAATATTAAAAAAGTTTTCACTTGACATGTTATTGACTTGTTAAAATGTTTGACTCGCTCTCTTTTTCGCCTTAATATCATTTCTATTTTTCCCCATCGACAGGGTAGTTTCTTTGGCAGTTTTTCCTGTACATTTTCCTTCCTTTTCTTTTTTCCCTTGCTTTCTTTTTTGTCGTCGTCGCTTGCTTGGGCTGCTTATTTATTTATAATGTGGGACTCACTTGGCTATTCAAGCCACGTTTTTGCCCCATGCACGAAAATTGCATTGGCCGGGCCAAAGGACTCGCGTCCTTATCCTGGGGTTGTCGCTGTACTGAACAAACTGAACAGAATGGATCAAACTTGTGTATAATTCGCTGAGGGTTGAAAATAATGTCGACTAGACTTTTATTAGACACAAGCTCTGCGCTGCAGCATCTCTTTTTATACCCTTGCAGGGTATTATAGTTTCAGTCAGAAGTTTGCAACGCAGTGAAGGAGACATCTCCGACCCTATAAAGTATATATATTCTTGATCAGCATCAACAGCCGAGTCGATCTAGCCATGTCCGTCTGTCCGTCTGTCCGTCTGTCCGTCTGTCCGTCTGTCTGTCCGTTTCTACGCAAACTAGTCCCTCAGTTTTAAAGCTACTGAATGAAACTTTGCAGTTAGTCTTCTATATACTCTCACTCGTAAATATGTCGGAACGGGCCGGATCGGACAACTATATCATATAGCTGCCATAGGAACGATCGGTAAAACTTTCGAAAAAAAATTATAACTTTGTCAGTTTTCAACAAAACTTTACCAAATTTGATATTTGGTCATTAATTATTAATTTAGAATTTCGGTTTTAATTTCATGAAAATCGGACGACTATATCCTATAGCTCTCATAGGAACAATCAGAAAAATAATAAAAAAAATCATAACTTCGCTGTTTCTTAACATATTTTCATCAAATTTGAAATTTGGCCACTTAATATTGTTTGAGAATCTCAGTTTTAATTTCATGAAAATCGGACGACTATATCCTATAGCTCTCATAGGAACAATCAGAAAAATAATAAAAAAAATCATAACTTCGCTGTTTCTTAACATATTTTCATCAAATTTGAGATTTGGCCACTTAATATTCTTTCAGAATATTAGTTTTAATTTCATGAAAATCGGCCGACTATATCCTATAGCTGCCATAGGAACAATCAGGAAAATAATAGGAAATATACTAACTTCGCTGTTTCTCAACATATTTTCATCAAATTTGAAATTTGGCCACTTAATATTGTTTGAGAATCTTAGTTTTAATTTCATGAAAATTAGACAACTATATCCTATAGCTGCCATAGGAACAATCAGGGTAATAATAAAAAATTCAGAGTTTCGCTTTCTCAAAATATTTTAATCAAATTTGGGAATTGACCACTTATTATTATTTCAGAATTTCGACTTTAATTTTATAGTTCAATTGCAGTCTGCAAGGGTATATAAACTTCGGCGAACCGAAGTTAGCTTCCTTTCTTGTTTTTCCTGTGTGTCTTTTCCAAAATTGGCAAGAAAAGGCAAAGCGTTTGGGCGCAACTTTGTTCTATATGAAGGGGAAAGCCAGGACCAAGAGAAAAAAAACTGAAAATGGTAACTCAGGCACGAATTTCCATCGTCTAGCCGTTGAAAAAATGTCTCCGGAGTGTGTGGGGCTGCCATGTGCTCTATATGTAGATGCTGTTTATTTGACAAAGCATGAAAAATGCATGTGGATTTTGTGATCAGCGGCTGAGGCTCAATAAGGGATGTGGCTTTTCTTTTTTCGACTGGCTTTCCAGCGGGATAGCGTAAAAGTCCTTTGTTTGCCAAAAGGTAATTCATAATTCAAGTGGGAGCGGGTTTCAAGTACTATTTTTTCTTCACTTTTATTAAACACAAATTAAATGAATAAATATAATTCGTATATTTATTTTTTGGTTGCAAATTCTCTAAGACCGCCCTGCATATCTTTCAGCAAATTGTCAAAATTTCACTTGAATCCTCCTCTCTCTTTAGTCTTGTTTTTTCCAACTGAATCGCATAACTTGTCACATTCTCCACACTTTTCCCAAGGAAATCGGAAACTCCAGATCCTTGCAGCAGCTTTATGCTTGTCAACATATTTTCTAAGCTGCGCCAACAAAATGGCGACTCTGCTGGAAAAGTAACAACAAAAGGACGATACCATAACTGTTATCTAAAGCTTTTTTTTTGCTTTCGGAAGACAACTGGGGACAGCGTGCACAGAAGGAGGGAAAAGTAGAAAAAATGCTCAGAAAAGTAGTAAATTTTACGCGCATTATTTAAATTTACTTGCGTCTAATGTAAATTTACATTTTCTCTTTGCCCGGCAAAGGAAAATAAGGAAATCCCCCAGAGCTGCAAAGTGAGTAAGCTTCCATGTGTGTGTCTCTGTGTGTGTGTGTGTGTTCCAAAAGTGGGAGCCACAGGCGGGATTCGTGCATTGTTGCTGCCACTTTTCCTCGCTTTTCCTACGATTTTTTTTTCTTATATTCTCACAGCAAAGACGCAGTAAACAAGTGCACGAAAACAAAACAAATCTCTTGAGAGCCCAGGCAGGCAAAAGAAAAAAACTAAAAAATAATAGAAAAGAAAAGGAATGGAAAGCTGAGAAAGGAATTTATGTGCGAGTGGATGGGATTTTCCACAGGAGCTGACTAAAAACTCTGTCAGAATTTGTGGTTCGGTTTTGGTTCCTGCCGCCGCCGCCGCTTCTGCTGCTTATCGGAAAAATATCGGAAGGCCAGAGCAGCCAAAATAGCAATTCAGGATTGGGTTTGTTTTTCCTGAACGTCTGACTGTCTGCTTGTCAGTTAGTCAGTCGTTTGCTGTCATTGTCTGGACTACGAGGATGTGGATGGGAACGCGAATGCGGATGTGGATGTCCTCGAACCTTGGCTTGACTGATTTTTTCCTACTCATTTGTCGTCTGTCAGTGTTTTGGCGCGTTGATTTCGCGCTGTCATTGTTCGGCATGCCAGTGTTGCATAATTTATTTGTTTTAGGTATTTCTATACTCAAAAAAGGGTATTAAGTGAGGCTGTACTGTACAGATTTGATTATTTATTATAGGAAAATTAGCAATATCTTGAACAGGCTTAAAAAATTACAAACAATCTTATTTTGAACTAAATTAAGATGCAAGGTAACAATTTTCCGTGCTAAATGTAAAAGGATATCATTTTTAAAGCACTCTTCTTTCTCATTTTGTGAAATATTTAATCTTAACTGAGTTCGAGCATCTCTATTTGAGTAATTCTACATTTCATTTGTCTTGTTCGGCTTTCAATATTTGTAAAACGCTCGGAAGTTTCTATTTCCCCCCCCAACAAAATGGCTGAAAAATAAAAAAGAAAACCTGGCCAAGCCGAGTTGATTGCTTTTTCGTGTTTTTATTTGGCATATACAATATGGTACTGGCACAGCGTTGGAGAGTCGGTGGAAAGCGGGCTTAAAGCCGGCCATTCGTGGCTGGAAAATGTATATAAGAACGTATACATATATATATCCGTATTTATTTCGACCATTAGCATTTCACGCGCCGTTTGCCGACAGTTTTTGCCAGCAGCTTGCCATAAATTCTAATAACTCAGAGTTTAACATAAATTACCAGAGCGCATAATTAAAATGGCCAAAAGTGGGAGCACTCTCTTGCCCTTCAGCTGGAGAAAGAGAGACAGTGCAGTGCAAATAATTGAAATTAAATGACATAAACATAAACTTTAAACCGAGACGAGACGAGGACGAGACGCGACGAGAAGAAGCCACAAAAACCAAACAGTTGGAATGCAATCCACACACACACACAGGGCAAAAATAAAAGTAAATTAAACTGTCATATGTTCAGAAGCAGCAGACAACAGGACGAGTGTCCCTTGTCCGGTGTCGTCCACTGTCCTGTCTGCCTTCCACTGACTGTTGGCTCATCTGTCAGTGTGCGAAGATATGTTGAAATACGCCGCGTGTCATGATAAAGTATGTCGAGTGTGGAAGCGGAAGTAAGAGGAAGACTACCGACTGGCGGGATGTGGGAAGTGGAATGTGTGGTGTGGGAGGAGTGTGCAGATTGGAGTGTGGCAGTGGTAATGAAAGCTGCAACAGCTACAGTGTGGCCAACTAGATTTATAGGTGGGGGGGGGGGACAGAAGGACGTACAACGGACAGCAGGAAAAAAGAGCGAAAAAAAAGCGCAGACAACTTTCTGTTGATAATTAAGAATAAATGCGAAAACGTTTCAAGCGCCACACACAAAATAAATAACTGTGAGCGTGGGCGTCAGAGGGATACCATCGCATTCTTGTTTATAAATCGAGCATATACTATATCTGTATATATTGTTTATTAAACAAAAAGCGCTCTTAAAGAGATATTTTTGGACATTTGCTGGACTTGTCGTCGCCGCAGCACTCAAAATACAAAATTCTTTTCTGGCTGCCGGCCAAAAAACGAGACACAACAGCCGCAATAACAACATCAAATATAAAATACGAAGAAAGAAGGAAAAAAAATCAATCTTTTGTGGCATTTGCCAGGAACTAGATTTCCCTCGACAACAAACCAAAAAAGAAGCATTTCATGCGGCAAGACGAACCAAATTTTCGACTCGAATGTTGCAGGAAAAAAAAAATTAGAAAATAAAATGAGGCCTTAGCCAAATAAAACGGGCCATGTGAAGTATTGCGGCATGGAGGAGGAAAACTGAAGGGAAATAAACCGGAAAAGCGGTGGGGGAACAACATGTAAATTGAGTGGGATGTATTTGCAGTTTAGTCAAGTTTATGCAAATTAGTATTGTTACTGTTAAAGTTGGGGGCTCGCTTATCCGTAAACCAAAGAATTTATTGCGCAAGAACAAAGGAACTTCTAACCAAAAGATGGTTGGTCTTCAGCACAAGTTAAAGTAGGTTTAATTTACTTAAAACCTTATGATTTCAAGAATTCTTAAAGCTAGGACAATTTAAGATCCTTTTCCAACTTATATTTTCTTTGATGAACTGATCAAATTTCGAGTTCGGCTGCTTCCCTTTTCCAATCCACTAGCCTGGCTTGTTGCTTCACTTCCCTCTGCTGAAAAGCCATTCAAATGTAAAGGACGACCCCCTTTTCTTTTTTGAGTGAAAACCCCATTTCCCCCCCCAAGACCTCACTCCATTTATTGCATACTTTCGTAAGCCAAAAAGTACACTTGACATTTTTTTATTCCAACTGCTGCTCAAAGCGAGAAAATATTTCAAATACGAAGCCTGACCGCAGAAAGTACTTCAGCGGGTGAACTTTTCAAGAACTTCTCGGTTCTCGTTCTCGGTTCTCGTTCTCGGTTCTCTCTAATAACAGGAATAGAGGAATACATAATAATAAAGCAAAGCGTTTGTGCAAATAAATATGCAGCACTTGAAATTACTTGCGATGAACTGACGATGACGCTGACGCTGACGATGACGATGCTGGGAATCCTGAATCAGGACATCTAAATAACGGGGGATGCTGATGACCCAAACTCAATTTTCAGCAGCCCGCAACTCAATTGTCAATGAATAAATTTTTCCTTCGCCCAGGCAACGCTCTCATTCCCTTTTCCTCGCTTTTCCTCACTTTCCCTCACTTAAATTGAGTTGAGTTGGCGCGTCCTGGCCTCAGTTTTGGTTTGGTCGGTAGTCCAAATCCATTATCCTTATCGGAGCACGGCCATCGGCGTTCGGTCGCGAAACTTTTGCTGTCCCATTATTTCTACTTGCGTTTCGTTTCGTTTTCATTTCCCCCCACCCCAGGCTGCGTGTATTTTCCGACTTTGGCTTTCTTTCTTTTTGGCATTTCCCACTTGCTTCTCACTCTCTTCTCTTTTTTTTTTTTGGAAATTAATGACGCAAACGGCCGGAAAATTTAGTAACTTTTAGTCATGGCGTGTGGATGATTCGCTGGCGATATACGTTGCCATTGCTTTCCACCGCTCATCAGGCGGATAACCATGAAATGTATGCGCGCCACCCAATGAAATCGATATTTATGAGCCTTTGTCTCTCTTTCTCTCTGTGTGGTGCGTGCGAAATGGATTGGATGTGTTTTTGGGTCTCGGGATTGCGATTCGGATTGGGATTGGGAGGATTGGCATCTTTGAATCTCTGGAGCTTAATAAATTAAGAAAGCGAGAAGTTGTTTTGGTTTTATTAAAAAGTTTAGCACGCTTGTTCCTCTTTGTGTTTGGTTTGTCTTTTATTTTTTTGGGGAATGTTTTTTGGGGAGTTTGGAAATATGGGAAATAACATCTACAAATCAACAAAGTGTCAAAGTTGGGGATATAACTATAAATTGGGATAGGTATATAGCAGAAATTTGTTTGTTTCGTGAGAGAAAATACTATCGAAATATGTGCTATATATTTAAGTTATTTCCCATAGGATTTAAGCCTTTAATTTAATTAAATTTTTTAATTGAAAAAGAAAGGGATCCCATCATAAAATTCCTATTTCCCGTAGAATTTCTAGAATCCCTTTGCTCAATTTTGACGACCACCGAATGATGTTGCAGCACAACCTCTGCCTCACTTTTTGGTAGAAATTACGCCCCCACGCCCACACAGGGAAGGACAATATCAAAAGCCAATTAGCATACATTTTCATGAGCACACATCGAAAAAGAGAGAGGGCCAGGGGGAGGTAGAGCGAAAAGAGGGCAGTTGACAAAATCAAACAACGAACCGAAAAATTTTCACAGCACTTTAAACGTATTCATGACATCCAGCAGCCCAAGGAGAAGCATTCAGCATCCATGCTGATGATGATGATGATGATGATGGCATGTCAACAAGAGAATTTCCCATTTTGTTTGCTCACTCACATCCACATTTCACGAAGCAGCCATGAAGCATCCATGGAGCATCCATGGCGGATGGAGTGGACAAGTCAACGGAACTATTTGCTCCATTCCCCGGGAACTACTACTACTACTGCTAGCCCTGGGTTCCTATATCAAATTAACAAAACAAACGGACCAGCAGCAGCAGCAGCAGCGGCAGCAGAAGATCCCTCTGCAGGAACTTAGAAACTACTTGAAGCAGCAAAATAAACTAATAAGCAAACTGAATGAATGCCGGTGCCGGGAAAAGAGAGAATAAAGCTGATGCCTGCGTGTCGTGTCCTTGCCTAGGATTTTCCTTTGCCAACAACAATGGCCCAAACATTCGGGGCCCAAAACAAGCTGCTTTTGGCCTCGTCTTAATAAGATAAATAGGCACTTGAGTGCAACTTCTGCTACAGCTTCTGCTTTTGCTGGGAAAAACTTGACTGGTTCTCTCTCTCTCTCTCTCTGGTCCTGGGAGGGTCGTCGCCTCCTGTTCAATATTTTGTTTGTTAATGATGAGCAAAGTTTGCCGCATTTTGGTTTTCACTTTCCTGCCGATCCAGGCCAAAATTTCCCAAGCTTTAATGTTCTGGGTAAAATGGGAATATGCTCTTCTGATTTATGTGGCCGTGCAGGGTAAACAAACTACCTTCCATAAATCTTCAAAACTAGTAAATTTGTTTTCTTGAAAAGCAAAATTAGCAAGCAGCTTTAAGCGGTGGTAATTTTAACCTAAATTTATCTGGTTGAGATATAACTTTGTAGGGAAACTAAATTTGTTTTTAAATTATGGGAAAGTTTATAGAGTTTGTAAGGTGTATGTTATGAATAGTATCTGAAGATGAGCTAATAAAATATTTAGAAATTAAATTCTTACTCGCTTTCATTTCCAATTTAAGGATTTTCTCTCAGTTTTCCTAATGTTCTTTCTTAGTGAATATAACTTCCACTTGATTGGCTCTCCTTCAGCTCCAATTCTCTTCATTTAAATACCGCTTACTGCCTTCTCAGCCGCAGTGGTAAATATCAGCTTGCACATTGACTCCTTGCTCCTTCGATTTGCTCCTTCCAGAGCCTTTTTCCTCCATTTGGCCGCTGTGTACTCCAATTACCAGGGAGTCGAATGCAACTGCCAGGGAATTGTCATTACTTTGGCACCGTGATTTACACTTCAAAAGCCGCCGCGAATCCTTTGAGAGCATTTCTTACACTCTTGCGCTTCGATTTCGCTTTCTTCGGCGCTCCTCTTCTCGCTCGTCAATTGCAATTTTTCAATTTATATGCCAGGGGGACGGGGGACGAAGCTGATAGCCCAAGGAAATTCTCAGAGTCCCAGTTGTCTTCTCAGCTATTTTTCCATGCTTTCCATGCTTTTCCTACTTGTGATCCGGCTCTGGCAATAAAATCAGCAGCTCCGCATTTGATTTGGCAACTTGGGGAATGAAAAAATATGCACTGAGCGGTAGTATTTAAATATTAGCAGGGATTTTTATAAGAAATATTTTAAAAGCTATTTAAAACCACTTAAAACAGTAGCTAAAAGTTTAAATAGTTCCTTACTTTTCGGTTAAATGAATTCGCTTTAACTTCCCCTTTAATTTTCTATATTTTTCATATAAAATTTCATACATTTTCTCCCTGTGCATTTGCGGAATGCCACTTGTAAAAATATTGGCATAAATTATGAAGCTGCCTTGGCTCTCGACGCACGAAGCCAAAAGGCGAAATGTTTCCGCTTAATAAGGCTTTCCGTTTCCGCTTCTGGCCGCCGCTTCCTTCCTTCCGCCCCCCCACCCCCACCCACACATACACATTTATACACTCGAAGTTGCCACTTCGCCGCATCCTCAGCCTCAGCCTCACTCACACTCCCTGATCCTTGGACTTCCCTACTTTGTATGCATCACAGGCGGTTTTGTGGCCGTCTCTCGGTCTCTTCGGTCGCCTCCATTTATCTGCTCCATTGTTAAGCTCCTTGTCAGCGCTCGGCAATTGATAATGATTATAATGGTCTCCCTTCCCCTTCCCCCCTCCTCAGCAGCCTCAACTACTTACATTACAATGCACTTGCCCGACGCCCAGCCCACCCACAGACCAGAAACCCCTGCGAAAAGCACCCATTCAATGAATAGATGGCAATTTCTTTCAAAGCGCATGCAAATGACTTTGGATTTTAATTAAAAAGCAAGTGGCCTGTGCAGTGCATTTGATGAGCTTGATGTTGGGCAAAGACAGCGACGACGATGATGATGGGTTCTTCTACGCTGTGTGTCCTGTTTCCCAGACGGGATATTTTTTCCAACTCTCTAACCAGAATGTCACTGAAAAAATCCGGGTTTTTAAATAAGCTTTTAAGTATTTCTATATATTGAGAAAATAAAGAAAAAATTATATTGCAAAGTATTAAGAAATATATTTGTCTATTAATTTATACATTTCAAAAGCATCAAGTATATATTTTTCTCTCTCTGCACAACAGGGGTAAAAAAATAAGGACACTGCCCGCCTTTGTATTTTCTGCGGACGAGCCTAAAATGCTTTCAAAATAAAGTCAATGATTTCCTCTTCATCTCCCTTGCTCTCGTTTCCTTTCTTTTTTGCATATTTTTTTGTTTTATGAATTATGCTGGCAATTATGCAGGCAAAGGCAACAATAACTAACACACACACACACACACTCGCATACAGGAAGGACATGACAAAGGGATAAGAGGAGGAGAAAGCAAAAAGGGTTGAGCCACTTCCTTTTGGGGACGGAATTCTGGTCCCAAGTTGCTTTCGGTTTATTGAACCTGTTTAATTAAGCGTAAAATGTCCCCCCTTATTTGTCATCTCGCTTACAAAAATTTTATGTATTTTCTCCTTTGCCTATTTATATTCCTTTTTGTATTTCTGGAATTCTGATGTGGGTTTCTTGTTGTTGCATAATTAGCAACAGATGGAAAAGATTTCTGCCAAAAATTGTGGCCGGGTAGCAAATCAAGCGAGGAAAAGGGTATAAAAAAAGAGAAATTTTATTGATTTAATTTATTATTTGGACACATATTATAATATTATAATATAATATATTATAGTATAATTCAGAAGAATTTTTGGAAGGCAAAAGAAGTATGAAATAGGATTAGATTTTGAAGTTAAGTAATGAAGGTAAAGAGTTTTAAGTAGCTTTGAGATTTTGTGACCCAGAAATTAAAGAAACTCATGTGAAATCTCTTTATCTTGAGCTGTAGTTTTAAGCATATTCCTAATACTTATTCATAATTAAATACACCTTAAAAAAAAGAAAACTAAACATTGTATTTTCCACAATACTTTTCTTTCCAGGTGAGTTGACTGCTTCAATACCTTCAATTATTACGATTTTTTCCCCCAAACTCATCCATGAGTAAGTCAGAAGAATATATTCTCCACTCGAAGGAATTATCCTTAGCCGCCAGTTAATCAGCTAAGGCTCACATGTATGTACATATGCTGTAAGGCTGACAAAAGAAGAAGAACAATCAGGAAAGTCAAGACGGGCTCAGGGATTTTATTCCCTACTTTTCCTTTTTGTTTGTTTTTTTTTCTTTCGCTGCATTTTATGGCAATGCGACACGCGATGCTGCGGCAACACCAACACACTCAGGCACACTCACACCTCCTGGCAGAAATTTTGCGCCATAAATAAAATTAAAGGTGGTGTGTGTGTGTGTGTGTGTGTGTATTTTCTGCTGAGGTGAGCGACTGGCAAAATGTAATTAGAATTGTACAGCGCGGTTAATATTTCCGCCCACTTGAGTGCGAGGACGAAGGCGAGTGTGGGTTATATAAAACAATGCCCACAATGCGACTCCTGGATCCTTGTTTCCTCAATCCCCTCTCTCTACCAATTTGAATCCCTCTCTCCTAGCAATTTTCCCTCGCCTGCTGCGTGTAAAATGCAAACGCGTCGCGTGTCAAACGCTCGTTTTAATGCCAACCTCCTGCCACCTGCCACCGGCCACACACTCACTCACTACCAACACCACCAACACCACCACCACCACCCACTTGAGGCCAGACATTTGCAGCATTTCTTTGGGCTTGTTTTACAATAATCAAGACGAGGCCAACGCCGCCGCCCTGTTTGGTGTATAAAATTAATTTTATTTACCTTTTTTCTTTCCTTTTATTTTTTTTTGTGTTTTGCTGGGTAAAGCCTAAAAATAATAGGGTCTATTCTTTTTTTGCAATATATCAAATAAATGATAACATAATAACTTTAGGATAAATACCTTTAAATATCTTTAATATTATAAAAGCATTTATTATATTATTATACTATATTATATTATTAAAAAAAGGCCTTAAAATCCTCTTCCCAGCCATTGCCTTTTTAGCTATGCTACATTTTTTATATAGCTTACCTGATCACTAGGTATTTTATAGTCGACTCAATATTTTCCTTTTTGTTTGTTTTTTTATTCTTTATTTTTTTGCAACCACTGCTGGGTGCTTGTTTTCAGCCTGGAGCCACTTTCGGGTTGCCCAGTCTCGACCTTCAAGTGGCTATTTTTATTTTATTTTCTCTTTCTTGGGTTTTTTATTCTAGCAAATGTTGTTTTTGCTTTTGTTGTTCTGCGTTACGTGCGCATGTAATTAGTGCCATTTCTCGCAGTCTAATTGGAAAATTAACATATGAAGTGTTTGTTTTTGTTGTGGTGTTTGGCCCAGAAGGAAATGCGAGAAAAACTCGTCCCAAATGGATGTGTAATGGCACTTGAACTTGGATAGCATTCAAGGAAATAAAAGCTTTAATCAAGTTGGGGATGATGAGGGGCTTCGTTCATAATTTCAACGAATATTATTCGTTGTTAATTAATTAATCAAACTATCAGAAAGGAATATTACAAATATATCATTATTTTGAGGAAGTTATGAAGATTATATAATTTTCTAATAAGATTTTTAGCTCTATTAAGATCTTGTTCAACTTAAGTATAAGTTCACCATAATTTAAGTTTTGTTTAATCTAGAGAGCTCTTTAAGTCCCTTTTCGTCTTCCATACATTTTCTTACTTATTTCCCTTCACTGCACATTAAAGTCACCTCTGTTTTATGTTATTTTCCACTTTAACTTTAAAAAAATAACTCACCCGCTGAGGGGAAACTAACAAAGCAGCATTCCATGCCCCAATCCTGTCACAGGCAGTCTGCTCTTGCCACGGCCCCTAAACGCTGAGAGACAGACAAGTTGTAAAATATATAAAAATTTCATAATACTCTTAGTGGAAAAATGTGCCACAACATCTTCCTGTCTTCCGCTTTTTATCCTATATATATATATTTTTTTTTTATATATTTTTTTCTCTCCTTTGTTGTTGTCGCCTGGACTCTCTTGTCTGCAGATTGTATCTGCCCACTTTTCCCCCCTCTTGAGTGTTGCTTTTGTTGTTGTTGCGGTTATCATACTTGTTGGCATTTTGGGTTTATTGTTGTTTTCTGCTGCTGCTGCTGCTGCTGCTGCTGCTCTTGTTGCGGCTTGTCCACGCCCCGAGACTAACTGCAGCGCACCCCCAGAAACCCAGCCACCCGAAGCCACCTTCAGGAGTATGTGTAGCATATAAAGCAAATTTTTATGAAGAGTCAGAGAAAGCTGCAACATATTCAGAAATTCCTGACTTATTTTTTTTCCTCCGGCTGGAAAATTTAATAAGAGCGAGACGGAGGAGCTAAGAAATTTTGCGGCCAGGTCATAAAATTACACGTCGGAGCGGAGTTTGGAGTTCGGAGTCTCTCTTCCTAGGTATTTCAGGTATTTATTGGTCTACTAAGTGGGCTCTAAATTTGACTTATGCGTTCGCTTCCTTATTTTTATTTCGTTTTGGCGCATAAATTATGCACAAGTCTCGAGGTCGGAGGTCGTAAAAGTGGGCGAGGCCTCCTCCTAAGATATACCCAGATCCAAGTAGTATTAAGTTCTGCCCAACAGGGCGCAATAAAATCAAATCAACGTGACGACATTTCAGTTTACATCTCTCTGTGGGGGAGGAGTTCTTCGGGTGGGACAATAAAACGCACCGAAATTTAAATTAAAAATCAATTGGAACAGTGGGCACAGGAAATGGGATTTGCCAAGATTCGGAAGATAAATATTACAGATGAGGGAAGTCTTGGCAGGAAATAAATGGAAAATGAGCTGGAAACTTAAAGAGATTTCTTTCTTAAGTCCACTGATTCTTAATTTATTCATTGCTTAATTAAAATTAATGTTTTAAGTCAAAGAACTGGGTTTATAATATATGTTTTCTATGGGAAAAATATCCTAACATTTCTTTATTAATTAAGATATATCTTTCTCTTTATATCTTCACTATCCTGTCTAAGTTTAAAGTTTTTCTTAATACTATATAGTATTTATTAACCTACCTTAAACCCTGTTTATTTCCCCCAACTTTTTTGTATACCATTGTCCTTTTTCTTGTTCCCTGTTGCCATTTCCATTTCCGTTTTTCCGCTGATGTCCCCGTTCTCTTCCCCCTTAAAGTGTCACATAAAATCGCAAATTACAGTGTTTGACCAATTCCCCTTTCCATTTCGGATTTCGGATCCCCCTGGCCCTTCCCCCTGGCCATATCTTTTGGCTCTTTGTAGCAACTTTTGCCGTTGGCCATTATTTTTGCTTTTGGCTTGGCTTGCGCTTTGTCAGTTGTTAACCGTTATTTAATGCACATTTAATTTAGTCGTAAATAGAGTGAGTCAGGGGGAGAGATAGCCACCCCCAAGGACATCCTTCTGACTCTTTCCTTGATCAAATGATAGCCAGGGGAGTGGTCTCCTTTCATGGCTGGAGACATAAAATTTCAAAAGTCGCCCGCATCTCAATCGCCTTTCAATTCGCTGTTTTTTGATACCCCTTGCACAGAGTATATTGGTTTTGAAAACGGATATAAAACCCTAAGAAGGGAGACTCTATAAATTAGCTATAGCCTGGGTATCCCCTAGTCAGGATATTGTAGTTTTCACCCCCTTTGTTTTATCTCTCTCTCAGTTGTTGGCTGGCTGGCCTTCGACAGTAATTAACTAAATACAGCTTTGTAATGCCATCCGTGGGGAGTAGTGGGCGTGGCAGGAGCACGCACATGTGCGGAATAAATCAAAGCGTTTGGGTCCACAAAACAAAAACTGGAAATGGGTTCCATTCTCCGTTGATTTTTGCAATTAGAGAAGGATCAGGAACCGGGGGCAGGGCCAGAGCGTTGGAGCGTGCACTCCGAGAGGAGTGGGTGGCGTCATGGAGGGAGTTCATTAGATGGCTTAGCCGCCTGTTCGGAAAAGTGGAAAACCGAGGGGGAGAGAAAGAGCTACCGAGCTACCGAGCTACCGAGCGAGAGTTGCCACTGAGTTGCAATCGATGCGTGCAATTAAATGCTGGCCAAAGCAAACATCCTGCAATGCCAGCACCGAAGATTCCCCGGCTAATTGCTAATTGATAACAGTTCCAATTAGGGGTGTTCTCAAGCGGAAAACGAACCCGGCCACAAATCAGGAAATAAAAACGAGAAAGAAATAAATTAAAGGAAAAGGAGAAGCCTTGAAATATCCTTAAAAACCTTAAAGTTCAAGGAGTTTATTTAACAAGAATCAAATCTAATCAAATCTCAAATATAAAATTCCCAGCCAGCCATCAAAATTTAAATTGTATTTCATTTTACTTTACTTTTTACTGCCCCAACAAAATTCCTCAAGTCTTGCCCCTAAAATCCAGCTTAAATTCACACAAAATTCTGTGGCTTCTCAAGAGTTTGCCTGAGGCTCCGTCGCCGCCGAATTGAAGACAGAATCCTGGGCCAGGACACTGCCAGCTGGTGGCAACTGTTGCCGGAAGCGCTGGCGGATGTCCTTGCTAAACCGAATGGCTTCGCCGGCGAAATATGCCGCAGCATCAAATTAAAATCCTGGAAAAGGCATAAGACGGCAATGGGGAAAAAATAGGAAAATAAGGAAATGCGCAGGGCAAACACCGAATTTCAGCTGCATGGAGGTAATCTAAGGCTTACAACGCAACTAAGAGCCTGAAAATTCTTTGTTAATTCTTTTTTGGTTTGGAAATCAAAAAAGGATTATTAGCTCAAAGCTTTGTGTCGGCTTGGCAGATTTAATATTGGCTGATTATGTGCGTTCCACAAGGGGGGAGAGGGTGGTGTAAGGATGTGGCTGGGTCTCTCTCTCTCTCTCTGTCGGTGTGTGTGTGTGGGAACTCACACAAGTGACGGAAATTGCTGCATAAAGCGCGCTTGATTGAGTTGACAAGTTGTAATTTCATTGCCGGATCCGCGCTCGCTCACTTCATGCGCCTCTGGGTGTGGGTAGCGGGGAGTGGATGGAAAATGGCCTAACAGAGGGATGCTGGGAGCAGGCAACGGAGGAGCAGGAGGAACAGGAGCTGGGGCAAACAGGAGGTGAAATGCCATGAAATTGACGCAACATCTGCGCCGCCTGCGGGCACAAGTGCTTTTCGTGCGGCTCTCCTCGAACATTGAGCGTCGGTTGGTTTCAATATGGAGCTGGATGATTGGGTTAGGAATGGATATCATCATGCCCCACACACACACACATATGTATATATAGTAATACTTACATATACACTGGTTTTGATGGAGAATGGAAGTAAATATATGAGAGAAATAGGCGAATATCGGCAAATCCTACATGCAGTTGGCTTCATTGAGAAGGGATTTTGAATAAATTACTAATAAATCGTGATTTTCTTTGTGTGATATTTATATTTAATATTAAATTAAGTTGAAAATGTATTATTTGGAGAGAATTACTAACTAAAAGCATTTAGTAGTTACTTCATTAGTGTTTCCAGCAAACACTTACCTCCGTTTCACTTAACTCAAACAAAGGGAAGCATCTATAAAACCACTTTCACTGCTCTTAGCAGGAAATCCCCTTGGCAGGACCTTTTGTTCCTACCTCAAGTTCAATTCTATTATGAATTATCAGAGAGCTGAGCTGAGCCTTTTTGCCTGCCTACCTGCAGGGATCAGCTAAACTTTTCCCACGCAACAACAGACAAAAGGCCCCCGCGAGTACCAAGGACGAAGAATCCTTTCTGTCGAAACTTCGTTGCATAGCTTTGATTTTGCTACCTTGCTCACGCAATGCCCAAGGACTCGAGGGATTCATATCCCGACGACAGGATGCACCTGCTTCGCCTCAAGTTACGCACAAATCAACACTTTCGCTTTCTTGCGAGGCTAACAAAACAACTTTCAAAGAAATAAATTGCTCGCGAGTCCTTTTGTCTGTTTCGTGGACAATAGAAGGTCCTGGCAATTAGCGAGCAAAGAAATCGAAACCAAAAAACCCAAAAAAAAAATGGCTGCTGCTGTCAGCCGCACGCAGGAAGTGGCTTGGTCCTGGGCCAGGAAGTTGCCAACTTTAAAGCAAGTTTATTAATGATGTGGCGGTCGCTTTCTGCCCAACTAAGCCTATTTAATTAGGCTAAAATTTCACTGGTTTTAAATTTCTTTCAAGAATCCCCGTTAAAAAAAATGTATCTCCTTTTCGTCTTCCCAAAAGATGTAACATATGCGAGGTTGAGGCAAAGTTATGTTAACTTTACGCATGATTTATGTGACCTTAGGAGAACCCCAAAAAATAAGGGGGAAGAGGAAAAATAACGCCTTAGTCCAGGAAGAAGTTTACAACAAACAAAATTAGGAAAACATGTGAAACCATCAGCTTGCGGAAAACGGCAGGCCAACAAAACTTGTGGATACTTTTTTTCCCTCTCTCTTCAGGCATTCTTTTGTGTTATTTTTGCCCAGTATCCCTTCATGTTTAACATACAACCCACCCATGTCCTGGAAACTTATTAAATTAAACTTCTACACATGTTTTTGTTTTTTTTTTTTAAGGGGGGACAACAGGATATGTTCAATCTATTGTACACAATTTTATACGCCATTCGGTGGAAAGTTGGGGGTTGTGCGTTTCAAGTTTCTTTTTGGGACCGCTTATCGACATGCCAAATAAATCATTTTCTTGTATTTTTCCCAAAAGCTGGGGACCGCCTTTTTCATTGAAATCTCAAATGCTTTGCTCTCTGATTATTTTGGCATGCGAAAGCCTTTGATTTCGCCTTGAGATAAAGGCGGTAAATCTTGTCAGGGGGAAAAGAAAAGAGAAACAAAAGGTTCTTGATTCTTCAAGAATTTATTATATTTTGTGCTAGAAAATATAAGACAAAATAGGGAAAATTTAACTTGGTTTCTCTCTATTAACAGCTCACAAACTGAAACAAAAACAGCACTCAACACTATTATTTACCAAAGGGAATGCGCAACCTTTTAGATACAAATATATGTGCATACATCCATAAGATACAATTGCTTTAACATATACATACGAGAGTCACAATAAAAAGCGCGTTGGCTTAGGTATACAAGGCGAGGCCTTCGTGTGAGTATCCTGGCAAAAAGGATACTCCACACAAACACTACGATGTTGGTGTGTATATATACAGTGAGAAAAACCAGGCGGCGACATTATGGCGCCAGTCAGTCACTTTGTCCCTGTCGCTAGTGGGTGGCTTTTCCCCGTCCCCTTCCCCCCATTTCCGGCCACCTCTCAGGAGTCCATGCCAAAGTCGTTCGCATACGAAATTTTTCGCTTTGTTCTGTTGTGGTCCTTGGTCTCGGGTCAAATGTTTCCTAGAAATAGAGAGAAAGTAAGGTCTGAGAGGGGTATGAGGGCTATGAGGGGGCTGAAAGTGAGGTCTGAAAGTGAGGTCTGAAAGTGGGGTTGAGTGGGGGTGGGTCAAAAGTGTTGAAGTCGAGGCAAACAAAGTTGCCTTTTGTTGCTGTTTTGGGGTCTCTGCTGCTTGATTAGATTAGTGAATGATTCTCAATGGGCACATTGATTGGCTTAACGATTACTGGTAATCGATAGGTGAGTCAAAGCCAATCGATTTTGATTTTTAAGAAAGCAATAAGCTTTAAAGGAAAGAGAGATTTATTGGAGAAACACTAAAAAATAGTATAAAGTCTCAGGGAAATATTAAATTTATTAAGTCAAAGAGTATTTTTCTGGATTTTCTTATTATTTATTATAAATGTTCTAATGTTTATGATTTCAATTGATTTAATGACCTAACCATTTGCTTTTATGATTAATTCCCCCATAAATGCTGGTGAAAATTTGCCAATAAATAAATTACTTTGTTTACCAGCACCCCTTTTCCATTTCCCTACCCATTTTCCTCGACATCAGCTGTTCTCAGACCCACGAACTTTATTTATGTGAACTGTATCCATTTATACAATTTCATTTTAGCAAGCTAACCTATAATTTGGTGCATTTTTAGCGCCGTGTTTCACCGATTTCTCGTCGTTCTTGTTTTCTTCTTTGTTTTATGGCTGTTTTGCCATAGTTGGGTCGGCTGTTGGCTGTCAGGACACATGGCACACTATATAATCGAGGGTAATGTGGTATGTGCTGGTAGGGGTACCGCGAACCGAATGGTGCCTGTCGCGGAAATGTACCGCAGACATGCAAACAAAACTTTTTTACCCCACTGTATGTAGTAGTTCGCCTGGCACGCGAACTAACAGAGTACCCCTGAAGGATCCCACCCCGCCACCTTCATTTCCACGAAAAGGACCTCCTGCTCCTGCTCCTGCTCCATCCTGCCTGCATTCTGTTTGCTCTGTTTTTATTATTACTCGCCGTACTTCGCCGCGGCGTAATGCAAACTTGTTTATTTACGTGTGGCGTCGTTGTCCTTCTGTCGCCCAATGTCTGCATTGTCCTTTTTTTTTCTCTCCACTTCTTGTGCTCGCCCCCATTTGTTTGTTGGTCCTGTATATTATTATATATTTTTTTTGTTGCCGTTTCTGTTCCTTGCTTTTGTTGTGGTTCCCTTGGCCATTTCTTTGTTGCCTTTCACAAAACCAAAGAGAGCGAGGTGTGAGTCAAAGTGCTTTCTGTCCGGTCCACCAAACTGAATTATAGTTTAATAAATTCATATATATATATTTATTTTTTTCTCTGTCTTTATTTCTTTGCAAAGAATGCATCCAGAAAAAAACGAGAAGGCTAACAAATGAGCGGAAGAGCGCCGGCGAGAGTTCATTTAACATATGGCAAGAGGTCGGAATAAATAAGGGAAATACTTTGTTGGCTTAAAGTTGGATTGTGGGGGAATAAGGGAAGATTGTATTAAAGTTTCATATAAAATATTACATAATTTTGGTAATTTAAATTAAAGAAGAAGTTGTTTTAAAAAAACAATTAATTAAACAAAAAGTAAAGCTAGTTTAAATATTAATTTATTTAGTTTTAAAGTGTGAAAAGCATCCCAGAAATAGTTACTTCTCTTTCAGTTTGAGGATTATTTATTTCCTTAAATTAAATTCAACAATGTCTAACCTCTTATCCCTAATTCTTACCAAATTAAACCGTAGCCCGTTTTCTTCCGCCCAAAAAGATTTCGTAACATTTGAAGTTGCCTCCCACCCAGTGCCTTGATTTATTCACGCGGCTCCTGTTAATTGCATTTTCACCGCACTTATCTGCTATAAATAAAATTATATAATTACCATGCATTCTTTGTGGACCAGCAGGGAGGGGAGTGGTTGGTGGTGGCTTAGACACAGACACAGACAAATCCACTTAACGTTTTTTGTCTATGTGTGTGTGTGTGTGTGTGTTATTTAACGCGTGTTGCCATGGCAAAGAGTGGCCAAAACAAAAAGCACAAGCTGAAAGCCGAACAAAACAAAGGCAACCAACTAAAATGCGCAAAAAGGTAAAAGGCAAAGAACACTGCCACACAGACAGTGGAGAATGGGTTGGGTTGGGTTGGTGGGTTGGTTTCGTCCTGCCTCTAGATGGGTGGCTTTGTTTTTTTTTTTCTTTTTGCTTGGCCCATTCCATTGGCCATTTTCCCCCATTTACATGCTAGCAAAAGCGCCTTTCCAGATGTTTATCCTTGTTGTAGGCCGCACCGAAACTCAAAAGGTGCCGCAACAAAGTAGAATTCTTGTATTTTTTCCCCCTCGGTTAATTCGCTCTTTGTTTTTTTTTTTCGTGGAATTAGTGCTAGAAGAATTAGCCAAAAACTTTGGTTAGGCGTTGGCAAAGAATGCCCAGAGATATCTCTCTTCAGTTCAAGCCTCAATTACGAAGTATTTGGACACTTTTGGGTAATTTAGGAAATGAATTGGGTGATTTGTGAAGTTTTAAAGCTTAAGGATTGTTTTCAAAAACCTTTCTGTTGTGAATCTTTTGTACTTTGAAAAATCTTCTTTCCATAAACCTTTGTACTATGTATTTTAAACAAATTATAATAAAAATACCCACGAAACTACCAAAATTACATTTAAAGCTTAAACTGGATGCTACCTCACAGGACCTCTTGCTATCTAAATGATTAAGCTTTTATCTTCGTATGCTCTTTTCTTTTGCTCCGTTCTCCGGTATTATGGTGATTTCCTTGGGGAATCGAAGACATGTGCATAGAGCATAGAACATGGCCACTGACCTCCTTCATGTATCCCTCGTATCCTTGCCATACTGCTTTCCCTCCCCCTTGCTAAATTATTTATTGCAACATGCACGTTTCACTACCACTCGCACTCCCGCTTCTTGTAAATTTTTATGAGAATTTCGTGTTTAGAGCAGCGTTTGCGTTGAACTTTAAGTAATTGCAAATTGATTGAAAAAAAAGGGCAGCTCGTGCGGTATGTGAATGGCGAATTACGCGCTTTATAAATTGTTTACGTTTAATGCTTTCAATTAATTTAATGCATCGCTCCGACTTTCTCTCCCTCTATAGTTTTTCCTTTTGGTTTTACCCTCATTTGGCATGTGATAGCGCCTGTGTTGGCCATGTTTAATTGCTTGTAATTTGCACTAATGACGACAGCAACAACAACAGCAACAACAGCACACAGCCGCATAACAAGTTCTTTTCCCGTCATTAAAAGTGGGTTTTATGGCGCCAGGGTTTAATATAAAAATCAATAGTTATGCCGTTGTGATGGAGACAAAAAAATAGTTTAATTATAAATCACAACGTATAAATATATATATCTTAAGGATTCCGTCAAAAATTAACCAAAAAGGAAATGAAATAAAAACTGCAGCTAACTTTGCTTGAGTGTTTTGTCTATCTATTCCGCTCTCTCGCCGGTTCTATGCGGCGCTTCGGGCTATTTACGCCATTTTTAATTGCAGCATGAAAAAGTAATTACAAATTTGCTTTGTGCCCTCCAAACTTCCTTTGGTTTTTCTGGCTCTTTTTTTCTCTTTTTTTATTTTTCCAAAACCAAAGGGGCGGCAGGCGTGGCACTGCAACTCAAACAAAATTATAAGCAAACACGCAAAACTGCCACAAAACTTGAAAACTGAGAGTTTGCCCACCCCCAACATTACTCCCAAAAAAAGGGGGTGAAAATATTTACAAAAAAATAAAAAAAAAAAGTAGAGAAAACCCGGAAAAAATATATATTTTGCAGTCGTTTAGGATTTGAGTTGAGTTTGGGATTGGGATTGGGTTTGGTAGACGAAAGCTGAGTTTGGGTTTCGGTTTCGTCGAGGTTTTGGTGGTTTTCTTTTTTTTTTTTTACCCCAGCTTTGTTTGGGTTCTTGTCTACGAACCAGACGGAAAAAGCATTTGTCGCTGCTCCCGGGCGTTTTGGCCAACTGTTTTCTTTTTTTTTTTTTGAAGGGAAACCCTTTTGGCAGTGTTGAGCAAATTAATAAAAAGCAATGGCAAACATGGCCATGGCTGTTCGCATAATTCTAGATCAAATTTTGGGGTCAGAGTTTGAAGCTGGATGAATTTCATTTGGTAAATGATGGCTGGCAAAGAATCAAAGGGTTGATTCAATGAAATTATGAATGCCACAAGGAATATTGATGGAAAGAGTAGAGAAAGGGAATCTTCGATACAGGGAAATGTTAAGGAAATGACTTTAAATCTTAATTTCAGATAAAGTAAAACTGTGACACACTAATTCTCATAATTTGATAAAAGTTTAGATTGTTATATATATATTTTTATTAAAATTAGACTTGGTTATGATGAATGCCACAAGGAAATATTGATGGGAAGAGTAGAGAAAAGGAATCTTCGATACAGGGAAATGACTTTAAACTTTAATTTCAGATAAAGTAAAACTGTGACACACCAATTCTCATAATTTGATAAAAGTTTAGATTGTTATATATATATTTTTATTAAAATTAGACTTGGTTACCTTTTATAATTTAATAACATTTTATTTGTAGAATCCTTTTGCTTCCTTTGGCTAAAACAAATATCGATATCGGCAACATATGTTGCCCCTATTGCCGGCCACTTGCACGTATTGCCCTCTTTGCAATTTGTTTTGTTGATTCTGCTGTTGATTTTCTCCAGTCCTTGCCACTACACACACACACACACACACACATAGAGAATCCTTTTTATGGGCCAGTACCGCCCACAATTTGGCAGACCTATCTCGAGCGAGGGCCTTTGGCCAGAAGAGAGACAGTATACAGGAGTATACAGGATATACAGGATATACTGAGGGAGAGAGTTTAATTTTGCTAATTGAAAAACGTAATAAGCCCGGGGGTTAAGCGATGGTGGACACACGTCGAAAGTTTCTCTCCCATTTTTTGTTTCGTCCTGGCCCCTAGCTCCGCTTCCACGTTTAGTGCAATGCTATGTTGAGTGCAAGTAAATGCATTACACTGACCAGCTGGGTTTGAGGGCACAGGCCACATGGCACTTGGATTCGTTATAGGCGAAATTAAATTAAATTAAATTAAAATAAAATCTTCAACAAAGGCTAACTAAAGAGCGCTTAAAACGAAATCCTGTCTGTCTGTCTGCATTTAGCTATTTATGTAACCTCGGAAAGTCCTTTTTAACCCCTCCGTTCCTCTGTATGTGTGACCTACACTTGGCATTTTAGTTAATTACGAAACCGTCCAAAAAGGGGTTTAGTTTCAGTTTTTTCTTTGTGTTCTTCCTCGCTCTCTTTCCCGGTTTTTTTTTTTGCTTGAAAATTGTCAGCGAATGCAAGGCAAGGATATAAGGATATAACCACCATATGAGTCTTCATGGTTAGCTGGTCTCAAGCGGAAAAAAAGGAGAGTTCCCAGCCTTTTCTGTGCATTTTGTTGATTGTGTCTCTACGGCTAATGAAGATGGCTAAGCTGTGCTAAACACGGCAAAAGGGAAATGAGTACAGGTGAACGATTGCTGTCTGGCTAACAGAGGGCAAAAAGGAGCAGAGGAAAATAGGGGAGAAAAGGTTGAAAAGAGCTAGTCAATCCATAAAGCACCAATTTAGGCCAATGCACGTTGGCTTAGGTCCTTTTTTCTGCCTACTCCCTGATACCAACTAATCATGGCCATATTTCAGGCTGCAGCTTCTTTTGTCAGCTGGCTTTTTACACACAGAAAATACTTAATTTTAGCCTTTAAATAATATATAAAATATTCTTAAATTATCCAGGGGTTTTTTTATAAATAAAATTAGTCTTAAAAGTCTCTTTTTTATGGTAAGACTTTAGGTAATTTTAAACTCCATTTCTCTCAGTGCCATCGCCTGCCCCTTTTGTTAGCCGTTTTAATAACTTTTATAACTCGGGCTACTGGAGTGATATTAAAAAATAGAAGAATGAAAAAAGTTGTATTATTGAAATGATGAGCTTTGGGAGTGGCGGACTCCCTTCCTTTGACTCGCTCGCTCACTAGCCTTTTTTTTATGCACTGACCAAAGTCATGCCTTTGTCCTTGCTAATTAACTTGTTGCGTCGTTTAATTAGCCAAGAGCCGGAGATGGCAAGAGATAAAACCAGGAACTTTTCGCTTAACTGGCTACGGCATTTTTTATCTACGCTTATCTCTTTTTTTTTTTTTGCTGCTTGCAGTAGCCGCCTTGTAAATTATGAAAATTAAACAAATGCCGGAAAGTTTTTTAATTAAACAGCGGTTAGCGAGTTAGCTTGAAGGTACGGTACTGGCTGACACTAATTGCCAACAAGCGGCTGAAATGTTTGCCAAAAATGTCAAAAGCTAAAAGCAGATGCAAATAAATTTAGCATAAATATTTATTATGGCCAACGAGAAACAGAGAAAGAGGGAGAGAGAGATAGAGAGAAGCCCTGCACTTTTGCTATTCGCAATGACAGCCTGACACTTGGCACATAAATCGAAACAGAAATTATGAGCAGAGGAGGCAGCGTCAGCGTCGAAATCTGTTTTCTTTTATTTTCTTTTTCTTCGCTTGAAATTGCATAATTAAATTGCCCAAAAAGTGGAGCGAGTGACGTCACTCTATCCCCCAACCTCATCTTGCCTCTCATTCACACCCTCATTCGCGCACTCATTCATTCATTCATGGGGACAGGCGAGAGTCAAGTCGAGTCAACTCAAGTTGTCTTCGTCTCCGTCGCCCTGGCTGCCACTTCTCTATAAATAATTGCATGCGAATTTGTCAAGCGTGTCAAGGCAGAAGGAATGCAGCAGCATCACCGGGACAGAGACGGCCATAGAGCATCAGAAAAAGACGGGGGGGAGAGGGGTTGCAAGGCATCTCGAGGATGCGATTCGCAGTTGCGACAAATTTGCGATGTCTTCGGCATGCAAAGTGCGGCAACTTGAGTGCAAAAGTCGCATCATTATGTTGCTATATGGGAAGTAGTGGCAGCTTACACATGTGCACTATATATATATGTACATATGTACTATATATCTGAATGATGGGACCAAATAAAAAATGCACACCGACGGCCAATTAAATGGGTTTCTGCCTGAGGGAAAAGTCAATTTTAGAACGAAGCGAAGAGAAGTCAAGGAGTCATTGAAATAGTATAGAACCAGTGAGGTTTCTGTATTTTTTATTAAACTTAAAGCATTAATAAATTTAGTAAATAAAGAAATTAAAAGATATGTAAGAGAAACAGAATTAATTTCCCTTAAAATAAATAATCTTCCTCTTAAAATTATAAAAAGAAGTCTAAAAGAAATAGAAATTCCCCCTAAAATATATCTCAATCCTAATTAAATTCTAATGACACAACCCTCAGGTACATTTCCCACTCATTCTTCTGAAAATAACTTCATCAATCTTAGCTATCTAATTTCATTCAACTTTTCCTAGTCTACCTCGAGTTCAGGTTAAGCCCTCAGTTTTAATTTAATTTTAATACTCAACCCAACGTCGAAAGTTTTCCCAAAAATTCCAGAACACATATCATGACGCAAATATAAAATGAGGCAGGCAACAAAAAAGTAAAGCAAATGGGGAAAAACTGAGGAAAACTGAAGAAAACTCTGTGTCTCAGTTTTCAGCTAACTCGCGGCTGTCGCAAATTTTGACATGTTGCAGCTCCAGGAAAATCCGAATCTGCCGCGACGCGGAGAGACTTCAAGGCTGTTGCAGGTGGAAAGTTCTGTCTGGTTTTTACCCCTGCAAAAGTTGAGGCGGTAAGCAAGCGGAAAATGTCGCTGGCGCGCCTGTCAAAGATCTCAGGGAAAGGGTTTTCCCACCCACCTGTATTGCTGCATCTGTCAGGCCTGGCCAAAAAGTGTGCACTGTCAATTTATTGCTGCAGTTAATTTGCATGAAATATAAATAAATGTCAAAACAACTTGAGAAGCCGGCTCCAAGGACTGCTTTAAACCAGGATACAGTCTAAAGCTGCCTGCGGAGTATCCTTTGGCGTCTGGCAAGCGAGAATTTAAATTAAATTAGAATTTCTCTTGGTGTGTAATTTAAAACTATTTTGCATGGGAAAGAGAAACTAAAGTGCGTCTAACACTCGCCTGCGCTCCTCCTCTTCCTTCTCCTTCCTCAGCAGCTGGCATTTTCCTTGCTCTTTTTTAGGAGCTCTGTGCAACCAACTTAAACTTGTTAAGCTTCAGGGAATTTTTAGCTTCACACAGCACCGCCACTAGGAGATGGAGATCCGCAAAAAAATGCGAGAAAAAAAATGTTACAATATTTAAAACTCAACTTGATATGCGCCTGGGAGCTTACTGCGTCTTCCAGAGCGTATGAGCATGTGTGCGAGCGTTTGATTTATAGTGAGCTGGGATTAAGCTGTCTTTGTGCTCGGCAAGAATGTTGCAGGAAATTTTTAGTATAATGCACAACAGTAGACGGCGTCGCATTTGACCTGGGCTCAAGTGGAGAGAGATATCGGTAAGGAAAGGGGAATCTCAAGTAGAGGGGTTTTCTTATAGCTGACAAATTGTAAGAAAAGTAAGCTTTATTTTTTAAGTAATATATTTAAAAATTTATTGAAATTTAAAATGATTATTATCAGGAAGAATCAATTAATTCCCATAAAACCTTCTAAAAATAACAGAAGTCTATTTCTGATCTTAATATCTCTTTTATTAATTCTCTACAAATATTTGGTATACCTTTAAATAAATTCTCAGACATTTCGAATCCTAAACTTAGCTTTTATAATACCTTTTCACGTATGGCTTCCATTATTGCTCACTTCTTAGCATTATAATCGATTTCAAACCAACCATTTTACTCTCAAGACGAAGCCATATTTTCTAGTATGCCTTCTTGGTTCAATGGACTTTAAATCTAATTAGCCAAAACCAAGAAGGCATAGAAAAATACCACAAAAATCAATAGGGATATACGAGAACAATAAAAAGTAAGAAAAACAAAAGAAACCGTAACAGGAAACATATGAAAAATGGCGACGCATAACGTTATATTAATATGTACCTACATAAGTAGGTATGTTTGGATATACTTACGCAGTGATGACGACGACATCGCCATTGTTAATAGGATTACGAAGCAACAATAAGAGGGGAAAGGAGAAGGGAAAGCAGGAGAATGAGGCGAACCAAGAGAACAACAGAAGCAAAGCAAAGCTAAAGGCATTAGCAATGGCAGAAAACCCCAAAAGCGAAAAAAATCATTTATAGTAAAAATACAACACACAGAACGAGAAGCCAAAACAGTAGTAGTTACTGAGAGAGGGATATAGAGAATAAAAGAGAAAGGAATAGCAGGAGGGGGAAAAAGAGAAAGAGATAGAGCCATAGAACTAGAGGGGCAAACAAAAGTAAATTAGATTGTGTGGCCCATTAAGGCATTAAGATTTCATTGCTATCTCCCTTCCGCTAGCTTTCTCTCTCTCTCTCTCTCTCTCGCTGTGTGTTTTATCCTTCTCTAGTGTTGAGTACCCCTACCATATGGGACCTATCGTTAGTTACCCTCGTGAATGAGAACTGGAGAAACAGAGAAACCTACCCCCACCACCACCATTGGGTTCCCTCCCTCTCTGACACACATGCGGCGACACTTAAAGCGTCGCCGTCGCACTTTAAGGGTTTCACTTAAGTCGCTTTCCCACACGGCGAGAAAAGTGTCCTTAACAATTTGTAATATTAACAAAAATTTTACTTCTTTTACAACATTTTATAAATTATTAAAACTGCTAACCAACTAAGGCTGATTTCAGCAGCTTTAGGAGTTTATTTATTGTTAGTTTATTTATTTTGAAAGGATTTCTAAACATTCTCATTTTTAATCAGATTTTTAAGTAATTTTCAGCTAGGATTACAGAACAAAATAAATTAGAAATCCTTAAATTAATTTATTTCCTTCAAGAAAATTATCCCTGTGCATCCTTCAGTCTTCTTCTATCTCTTAGTCCTCCTTAGCTTTCCCCCTACACCGGACTACATCGCTTCATTTTCATTTTTTCGCACTTGAGCGTGTTTTTGTGTTGACTTGTTAGGCATCCTTGTCGTATCCTCGAACCCCTGAAAGAATATCTCGGGCTACGTGACTTTTTGCGGTTTGCTTGGATTTAGCCAGCGAAAAGTGCTAAAAATTGCCCAATCCGCTGCAGAATATATACCCCAGCATTTTGTTTAATGACCTTGAAGCAGAAGCGTGAGTCGAAATGTATCTTGTATCTGGCGGATGTCGGCCAGTAAGCTGGTCGCTCGTCTAAATTTAATGGACCGTGCTGAAACGTATGGGAGAGGGTATTCATTCGCTCTTTGTTTGCAGACTTTTAGGCGCTCGTCATTGTTTGGCATTTGACTTAATTTAAAGTGCTCCCTGGCCTCTAAGTGCAATTGGCTGTGAGACGAAGGGCCAAGTGGTCAGGAAACGTGTTAGAAACGGAAGTTCTGGGCTAAACCAAGTCAGTAAATAGGGAATTCAAGATTCTATAGAGCTAAACGAACTCCCTAAGAAGGCTAGTAGGAGGGACATTATTGAACTCTAAATTATTGACATTCCTCTTACAGCTGACATTTAAATGTCGGCTTTAATATATTTAAACTACTTTGAAATATAATCTTAGTTCGTTAACCACAAACTAACCCCAACTATTTATCCCTTTCTCTCGTTCCAGGTAAATTACTAGTTCTCTTTCACTCTACACCCCCCCCCCAAAAATACCTCTGTGAGTAATTTAATTTAATAAATACGAGTATATTCGAGATGCTTGGAAACCCGAGAAGGTTTAAGGAGAGTGAGTCTGTCCTGTTGTCCGTTGGTCGAGCAAACATTTCGTAATTTTCAATTATGGGGAAAACATTTCAGGGGCCTTTGTGTCAGCAGCAGCAGCAGCACACACACTCTCTTGCTCGTAAAATGTTTTGTTTGTCGGCTAACCGGAATTTCGCATAATCATTTGCATACATAATAAAAATTCCCCAAATCATGAGCTTCTGCTACTGGAACCTCTGACCAAACTATTTATGCTGATCATCATTAACGGACCTTTCCGCAAGAAAAGCCGAGATTCAACGAACAAGAAAATTAATTTATGTGCCGAAAGGGTTGCGAACTTCATCTACAACCAAGTCGTTGTGTTGTGTCCCTCTTTTCCAGTCCTTGATTTTTTGAGGGAAAACTAAACTCCTAGGGAAGCTGGTTATTTTGGGCAGGAATAGAAATCATTAATATGCTGAGCTGTGCATGTGACAAAGGACACTCGCCGCATGGAGACAACAATGCATTATAATATGCTTATAAATATATTGAGCAGGCTTCGGGTCCAGTTTCGTATCTCTCTGTGTGTATCTCAAGGGTTGTCCATCTCAGCAGCAAGCACTTTTCTATTATTTTCCCAGGCTCTGGAAACTTGTTTAGATTTTTATTTAGGAAATTTTTCGGTGGTAGTGTGCTTGTTTGATTTTTCGGAAGTTGATAACTGGCAGGAAGGTCAAACGAAAGTCGTTCACACGTTCCGCAAACACTCACAATTAGCAGCTGGCGTTGAGTGACCATTTGCTCTATGGCCCGCCAAGCGAAGGAATCTAGGAGTCGGAAGCCACCCCAGGATGAATCCTTAATAAATTCCGAAATGGGACACGCGCTGGTCACGAGAATCCTCCTCCGAAACGGAGTTGTTTATTCGCTTCCTGGCGACATTTTATAGTTTTTTTTTCTCTGCTTCCTTCGACTGTGTGTGGATTTCTCGCATTTTATTGAGATGAATTACCCCAAGCAAACACACACTCTGCTCCCAAATGGGGGTCAATGCTGCTGGTCCTAGTTCCCTTACAAGTATTAATGATATGGGATTTGGCCTGATCTACTCTCAGCATCCTGTCTGCTCCTCCTGTTCATCAATATTCGGACTTAACCCAAGCGAGAGAGAGAGGGAGAGAGACACACACTGTGTATGTCCTTGCAAAATCAATAGCATTCGCAACACAGAGCAAACAACAACAATTTTAATGTCCTCTCTGTCGGTTGGGGGGGACATTCATAAATTTTTATTACGTAATTGAGTTTGTTCGGTTTAGTTCTGGCCAGAGAGGGTTGTTCTTGTTGCTGATATGCCAGTGCAAATGTCTTTGCATGAAACAATAAAACCAAATGTCGAATTCGCTGGAGCCCACCACCCTCTCCACACCAAAAACATTATTAATAAATACAAATTCGTTTTGGGGTAAGCGGACGTCAGAGGGTTAAGATGGAAAAGGGATCAATAAATGCTGAGGGAATTGCAATTGCAGAGGGTTAAGCGAGTCAAGGGAACTATGGAAATGAGAGATGGAAATAGTGTTGGAATGTGCAGGAATAAGGGAAAATTTAGAAAACATCCAAGCTTTTAAATTCTTAAAGAAAAAAAGAATATTTAAAGTAGAGAGAGTTGTAGGTATTCTACAGGTCAAAGAAAGCAACTATTTTCTTATTATTTTAACCAATTAGCCTTTTCCACTTAGTTTCTTATAAAAACGAATATCGTAATAAGTTTAAGAAGCAAAATCATTTAAAGCTCCTCCTTTCCCCCCAGATACAAACTCAACCCCAGTTAAACTCGGGAATATTCAACAGCGTAAAAGCGATTTCTTATTCATTGCGTTCCATTGGCCACAAAAATAAAATGAAATGGAAGCAGAAGGAGCTGAACCAAACATCTGCATTCTCATTATTAATTGATTAAGCTCGCTTTTCGCTTTCCCCCCTCAGTTTTTCCCCGCTCCCCATCGGCTGTCCAATATTTTGACAGCAAACACGCGCCGGGGAGACACCAAAAGTACTCGTGCTCGCCAAAAAAAAAAAAAAAGAAATGCCTGAAAAAGAACAGATAAAGGAACAATAAATTTACATAAATTACCCGCATGAATGCCAAGGAGGCAAACCAAAAGAGATTGCAGGACGGGGCGGGGTGTGGGGCACTCGACAAAAGTGTCCCAAATGGGAAGCGGCAATTCAATAAGGCGGAGTGAAAGGCAAACCCGAATTATGCGGCACGTTCCACACGTAACTGGGCCTCGGATTCGGATACGGTTTCGGGTTTTTAGGAGGAGGCTCTCCTCTGGATATCAGGGTGCTATATATGAAGACGTGTCCCGTTGCCCGTGTCCCGTGAGCGGAGAATGGCCGCAATTAGCATGCTAAGAGGATATGATGATGTACAAAGGAAGCGAGGCACACGCTCATAAATCACCTCGGGAAGGTGTCCCATAACAGGATAGCTCAAACGGAACCCTTTTTTTCCCTCTCCGAACAATGGGCAGAGGCAGAGAACTCTTAGCCCGTGGCGGTGAAAGGTTGAGGTGTCATCGTCCTTTATCCTTATCCCGTTTCCCAATTCGAGTGTCAACAATAAACAAATTTGTTTTACATTCCCCGCGATCCCTTTTTATTTTATTTATTTATTTTGCTGCAGGACACACACAGACACAACCCTTGAGGAGTAAGTCCTTGACGTTGTCATGGAATTTTCAGCACCTCCACCTCCACCGTAACCCCAACCCCATCGGGGTTTTGTGTCTTTTTTACTATTATTGTTATTATTGTTTCATTTCGAATTGGGCGCCCGTGTAAATGTTTCTGTTGTCGATGGGCCGGGCTTTTGGCCCTGTCAAATTGCTGTCAACATTTCAAACCAGTTCCAGTTTAATAATGTAAAAGTTTTCCCTCACCTTCTCCACCTTATCGCCTTCGTCCTGGCCTGGCCTGGCCTGGCTTGGTCGTCTCGTTGTCTCGGCTTTATTCCCCGAAAATGTTGTCAATCGTGAGGCAGATAAACTTGGGATTTGTTGCACAAAACTTTTCCGTTCTTGTTAATTAAACTTGAATGTGTGCGTGTGTCGGCGGTTTCCACGGGTAATAGAGCCGGAAAAGTAGCGCCAAAAAGTAGCAACTCCTAATGAGATTGCGGATCGTTCTAATGGTGTTTCCCCCCCCCCCCCCTGATATAGGATTTTCTTAAGGCGCATTTAAGTTGCTTAAGATTAAAGGTTACAGTAGGTTTAAAATTCTTTTTCTTTCTTCTCCTTTTTTGAGGATAAAAAAGTGTGAAATATATTATTCAAGGACTTCGTTATTTGGCTTCAATTGGACTTCCTTTTTCTCCCTTTTTATTTCACTTGCTAATTGGATCAAATCAACAAAGTCCCGCCACCTCATTACTCGCTCAACCCCCGTTTGCTCTTTTAATTCCCACTCAAGAGCCTTTTGACTCACAGCCATCACTCAAAGAGAGACAGCGAGAGAGACTGTGAAAAAGAGTCCTGGCAACCCTTCTTTCTGGCTTTACTCTTTCCCTAGAAAGCACTTCCTTTTTCCTAGTTGGAAGGATTGAATGAAGCCTTCAGCCTTCTCCAATGCAAAACTTCTTATTCTTGGCTTTGATTTGTGCGCTTGACTTCGGATTTGGTTTCGGACTCGGTTTCGGTTTCGGTTTCTCGCCTGGTCTTAGTTTTCCTACCAAAAAACCTCTGGGGGTTGTGCTAAGCTGACATCATCAACACCAAAAAGAGAGGGCGAAGCCATGAGTCACCCCTCCGATGCACAACTATCCGATTTCAGGTCCGCCCACGTAATTGCTTCCTGCAGATTTTCGGACATTGGGCCGTGTGCATAATTAAGCGCTTTCGGATTGTATTTTGAGGCCACTTAAAAATGTCAGACGGAAGTCGGGCAAAAGCCGAAGGCCCAGGGCAAACACCTGTCAGGTTTTTCCCCCTCACACTATTCCTACTGATTTTTCCCTCTGGCGTCGTCAGTCTGGCGCACACATTGTATATATGTATGTATGTATATATGAGGGGGATAGAGGGGTTATCAGGACACCCCCCGTTGCGGCATTTGCCAATCAAGCTTTGGGCGGTCTGTCGGTGACACAAGCTAGAAGCAAACTCTTTTGAATCGAGAAGAAGGTGGGCAATCGATAGATTTTCACCGTTCCCTGCGTATTTATTGGCATTATATTTATAAATGCCCCAATGTCGATCCCAACTGCCAAGTGGCTTTCTGTATATCCTTCCATGTGGCTAAATGCAGAGAGAGAAATTTGGAAATAAAACGAAAGTTGATTTTAAGTCTAAGGTAACTTAAATTTTAAAGAATTCTACTTTATTATAAAGTATGTTAATTGAGGCCTTGCTGATTGTATAATTTATACATTAAAAGTTTATAATTTTAACGCCAACCTATTTTATTTATCTTTCTGTTTTTCGGACCCATTTTCCCCCTGTGCATTGTGTTTGTGTGTGTTGCCTGGATGGGCTGTCACTTTTTCGGTTTCCTAAGCAGCAGCAATAACAGCAGTGGGGAAAAACCTCATGACAAATTCATTTGACTTACACATGACTGAGCTCCTGTGGCTAGCCAACAACAAAGGACCTTGGGCGAGAGGTAGGCGGGAAAGCGACTATGGAGAAGGCTGGAAAATTTGACCTTGGATTGGGGTAGGTGACCCAACGGGGGAGAGAAATTTGCGGAAAATACTGTGATATATGCTGAGCTGGGATAAACAGGCAGGATAAGAGGATTTTGGGAAAACTTATGATGTGTTTTTCTTCAGAATCGATAAATATTTGAGAGCCTCAACGATAAATGGATCGATTACCCGTAAACGTTATGTGGGAGACTCTAAGAAAAAGGCAGGGTTTTTCATGGGAATATCTCAAGGTTTGGTTTTTGTAATAGGCCTAGGAATGTGGCTGGAACAAATGATTAAAGTATAACCATGGGTTCATTAATTTTTTACTCATAAATCACCACCGTTTTGGCCCAGTGGCCCAAGTGCTGCCGCCTTCATTCATTTGTCATGCTTATTTAATAATAAATTGTCTTGCCTTTTGTAATAAATTCAATTGGTTGGATGTGGCAAATGACGGCCCTTAAACCGACCAGATATTGATTGAGCAATGAACTATCATTTGCGGTTGAACGTTGTTTTAGGCCACAAAACTTGGCATAATTGACCATAAACCGTCCATCGACTCATTCGGCCACCGCCTGCAGTTTTTAATCAACTTTTGCGAGGGAAAAAGGTCTATCGTTGGCATAACTCAGTGGTCGGTCCCTGGTTCCTCCCGGTCATCGTTAGGCCGAGAACTTTGCCCATAGAGCAGATGTTGTTTCTCTAATCGAACAAAAACTCTTGTTCCAAGGACCGAGACAGAGTCAGAGTCAGAGTCAGAGTCAGAGTCCAGAGTCCGAGTCCGAAGTTCGAAGTCCAAGTCGTAGTAAACTACCCCGTGGAGACAGCATCTCCTTGTCGTTGGGCAACCCCTGGTCCTCATTACAAATAAATATCTTTGACTATTTATAATGCCGCAGGGACCTCACCTTTGCTTCGTCCTTTCCTCGGTTCCCCCTGGCCTCCTCTGGATTCTGTGCAAATTATGCAGATTAGAGGGTCAGTTCACAGCTGCCGGGCTTTCGGTTAGCTTGTCTGAAAGCTGGCACCTGGATTGGATGGATAAAAAAAGAGGAAAAAAGGGAACATTTAACTGCAGCCTCCTGTTTCCCCGGATATATTTACATAAGAATCGAATTTAATCTTTGGCCGCATAATTTGCCACAATTTATTGGAAAACAGAGGCCGCCGCCCTCATTGAATCTAATTTGATGGTGTTTTCTGTGCCAAAAATGCGCTCGAAATGAGTTCATAATAAGATTATCTGGGTCACATGTGTTGAGCACGACTGGTTAACTTTTTTTCCCCTCTCTGTTTTTTTCCTATTTTGATTTTGGCTCACAAAAATATGGGCCATGGAGAACATTGCCAGCTGTGTGTGTGTATACGTGGGCGTCCATTCAATGCCAACAAAAATGTCGCCATTAATTTGGTTTATTTTCTCCACCTTATCGGCGCTTGTTTTGCCTGTAATTTTAATTGAGTTTTGACTGCTTTTTATAGTAGTTTTTTGGCTACGAAAACGGAAACTAGAGCCTGCCAGTTACGGCATAAAAATTGTATTGTATATGCCACTCTTATCGCTCTGCCGGTGGCCCTCTATCTCTCTTCAATATGTCAGCTCTAAACAATGGGTCTCTCCACTCGAAGCGTGAAATGTCAAAGGGAAAATGGAGAAAAAAATAGTGGAGGAGAAAAGCCAATTTCCTGACATATAGCTCGGGCTGCTGGAAAACGCATTCTTAGTAAAAAAAAAGAAATATAGAAAGTACCGAAAATCGCAATGCTTTGTTTTCGTGTGGCCAAGTGGAGTGCAGTGCACGCGGGTGTGTGCCGCTTGATTGTAGATAAATATGACAATAAAATAGTCATAGAGCGAGGGCCGCAGGAACGCAGTATTGTCAGCTTAAAATAGCGAAAATATTTTCGCTTCAGTGCGGTACAGTTGGCTCCAAAAAACGCACAGGATACGCGCGCGTTTGTGACGTGTGAAGGCGATGTCAGCGATGCAAGCGCAATTTGGCGCCATCTGTCGGAGGGGATAGTGAACCGTTAAAGGGGGTTTCTGAGGGATTTTCTGAGGGGGTTTTCAGGGGGTTTTCAGAGGGGTTTTCTGGTTGGTTTTGAGAGGTTTTTTTGGGGGTTACAAGGGCAACGCACGTGATAAGCATATGAAATTTTATGGCAACTCTATTTGTAACTTTCACTGCCTGCACATGTGTGTGTGTGTACGGTGTGTGTGTGTGGGTGAGTGGGTTTGCCAACAACTTTTGCTTTGAAGTTTGTCTGTCTGTCGTTCACACACACACACCCACGCACACACACACCCCTCCTCAGCTGCTTTTGTGTGTGCGCTGACTTGGAAAATACTTTTTGTGATAACATTTTATGGCTTGACAAGGCAGCCGCCGCATCTTGGCCAAAGGAGCGAACGAGAGACAAACTCTTCTTGCGAGTTCCTTGCAATTTTTCCTTAACGAAAGAATTATAAAAGAAATGGCTGCTGCAGCAGGATGTGAAGGAAGCGAGGGGAAAGAGGAGAATGAGGCTAATGGTTCGAGTGCAGGGCATCAATTTGCAATATGACAGTTGCCTATAAATAGCCAAAATGACAATGCCAGCTTTGGCACTTTCCATCCGACATTGATAGAAGTGGAAATATATATTTTAAGGATAATAAAAATGGTAGAGAGCACTATTAATGATATAGAAATGTTTATGAAGGAAGGGGAAAAATAGTTTAAAATATTTAATGTATAGTGTCCAATAAATTGTAAGAAAATTGTGATTAAAATGCAAGGAACTAGAGTTTCCTTTAAGAATATGCTACAAAATGCTAGAATTGGCTTAAATCTGGGAGTTTATTATATAATTTATCCTTTTCAAGATCTTTATATATACAAAATCTATACAAAAAGTGTGACTATCATAGCAAGTTGATGATTTATGCATTTTAAAGCATGACAATTTCAGGTTTAAATGACTGTAAATAAATAAATTCCAATGTTTAGGTTTTTGTTTGCCCAAATATTATATCCAAATGATTTGAAAATGTGTGCTGTTCCCCTGCATTTGGTGATTACAATTTGTTTGGCATTTAAAGCGAGTTCAAAACGCTACCGAACGCTACAAAAATAAACACGCATGCTTATGAGGTCATTCAACAGTCATAAAATGTTCGCTTTGTGGTTCCGCAGAGTCCCAAACAGACATTTGTCGCCCCGGCAGGACTTTCCCCTGCTCCACCCTGCTTCCTTCCTCTGTTTGTGTATTTGTCATTGCCACTTAGCCTTATTAGTATGTGCGGCAGGCGCCCGCCCGACTGTCTCACTCTGTCTGACAGTCGGGTGGGTCCAACCATTTTGGCCAAAAGTGGCAATGAAGCTTGCCAAAAAGGATATACGGTGCAGTGCACACTTGCAGCTTATTTTATGCTCTCCTTGCAGCAGCAGCGGCAGCAACAGCAGCAGCAGCGTCATGTAAGCAACAACGCCAGAAAGTATGCAATATTAAAATATATACGTATGAGTAATATTTGCAAGGAGGGGTCTGGGACATCAGACAGCTGCGCAATAACTGTACATTAAAAGTCATTGCATTCATGATATTATTTTTTATGTATTTTTTCCCCTCCCTCTGTTTATATTTGTATATGTATATTTTTTAACGATTTTTTCTCTCTGTTAGAATTGAAATTTTTTCTCATTTGTTTGCCTGCCCACCGCTGCTCATCATTTGCTGCTCCGTCTGTTTGTTCGTTCAGAATTTGTTTTTATTTTTTTGTGTCTTGTTTGCTGCCCTTTGGGGGCCTGACACGCCTACACACACCCACACACTCCCTGAAAATTCACATTCACTCCAAATAAAAAAAGTAAAAAACAAGTGCATTGTGAAAGTCCCTAAGCGGGCAAGCGCTAATGCTTTGTTGATGAACAAAAAAATTCTGGCAAAAAAAATGCAGGCAAAGAATAATAGCGAAATAAAACAACGCAAAATGTGCGCCGCAAAATATTCATAATATTTTTCTGTTAGACTCAACAGTTGGATTTTTGCTCCCTCACAGGGAAACTGCAGTCGAAAAGGCAGTTTAAATAAAAATAAAATAAAATGCAGAATATAAATGCAAACATAGACTTAAAGTTCACAGGAAATCCCTTGGAAATTGAAGGAAAAATGCTATCAAATTGATGTCTAATTTAAGCTTTAACTTGGCCAACAAGTTCTTCTATCAATTAAATGCCAATTAAAGGCTTCTGCCGCACAATAAATTTCACTTAAACAATAATATTTGTCTAAAAATCACAAAAATTCTTCATTTTCATTACAGGTGAGTTCTTTTTGTGGGCAGAGAAAGAAACATCTTCAGGAATTGGATTTGAAGTGTGGCGGCAAGTAAACAAAGAAGTCAAGTTCATAATAAATTTGTTCGAAAAAGATACAATTCAGTCGAGCTGAAAGTTATTTCATAATTTATTCGACACCTGAAAGAGATATATATATATATAGAAAATATGGCAAGCCAATAAGCTGTCACAGAGCAGAGAAATTCTCAAGGCAGCAGCAGCAGCAGCAGCAGAAAATTAAATGCAATTCAATTTGTAAAATCAAATATCTTCTGCTAGTAAGATTCTCCCATTTCTTTATATAAAATATATAAATATATATGGTCAGGGTGTATATATTGTTAGCTAGAAACACATGTTAGACAATCAAAAGGAAAGGAAACCGAAACAAGTTAACCACAAAACGGACAAGCAAGGACTTTGAAGGGCCGGGAAGGGTGGTGGTGTTGAAAAAAGGAAAAGAAGGGACAATTTTCCACTTGCTGGGCTCCCCTTTTGGTTTGCTTCGGTTTCCGCAAACACGGCAAAAGATGTTATCCTTTATCCTTTTTATTTTGCGAAAAATTCAATATTTTTCAAACAAACAACAACACCATCCCGGCAACGCACATCGAAGGATAACATATTAAATTTGCCAACAGCAGCCAGCAGCCAGCATTCAGCAGGACTGGCAAAGGGACAATGCCATAAAGACAAGAAATCAATTTTTTTTTTCACTTTTCCTCCTTGCGTAACGTAACGTGGTGCGGAGAAAACAATTTTCTAACAATAAAAAATTGCCCGAGCGAGCGATCGAAGGACTCGCACACTCACTTATGTTCTCCGGCCTTTAAAATCGAAAGGAAACGTAGCCGGGTGTGTGGCAAATCATAAAAATCGAACGGAGGAGGGATGGGGTTTTCGCATGATGAAGGGGCTGTGTGGCAGGCCATAAAACCAGGGGGGGGAGAGGCAATAAAAAATGTGGAAAGAGAAGGATGAGGTCAGATAGAGATCCTGGCCTAAGGACTTGGGATTAGGCGGCTGGCCAAAAGTCGAGACTTTAATTGAGGTGAAAGGAGCCAGGGAAAAATGCCTCTAGAACTTTTTCTCTGCCTTCTGTCACCGACAACTGTCTCGATGTCCTTTCTCTGTCCACACACACACACACACACACATGTCCTTTTCGAACTGGAACTAATAACGAGCCTCATTTTGTGTAAATCGATAAAGTTGTTACATGGCAACATCAGTGGCAAAAAAAAAAAAAATAAAAGTTTATTTTTGTTAGCAGCAAAGTTTTTCCTCCGTTCGTTCGGTGGGTAATATTATCGCATGTTGCATTTGCCGGGCATGCTGACAATTGAAGTATTTATGTGCCTTTGGGTCTTCCTCGTCTGGCCAAGTCGCCTCGGTCTGTTGGCCTTTTGTTTGCGCATTGATTGAATCCTTTCGATGTCCTGCGGATGCTCGCCCATTGTCAGTCCGTCCTGCTCATATGCGCTTTATGCAGTTTATTGGCGATTACATTCACTCAAGAGGAGAGAGAGAGCAGAGCAAAGCACCACAACGTCCAATCATTTCGTCCTGGTTGGGTTGGGGTCTCTTGGCTTTGCTTTTCCTCCTGCGCTCCTTCACTGCGATTGTCATCGTTTGTGGAAATTTGATAAGCGCTTTTTGTGCTCGTGTCCCTGGGTGTGTGTACTCTTCCTCTACATCCTCTACATCCTCTTCCATCTCTGTCGCTAGACATGTTTGTTTGCCGGCGAAACTTTGCTTGTTCGTGTCAGGACTTGGATCTTTTTAATAATGCGGGTTATGTGATGGATTTATTAAAAGCGTGTCCCCATGTCGCTCAGCTCAGCTCCTCGGCTTGTGTTTGTGTTTGCCATAAACTTTCTCCTTCTGTCTGTTGTCAGAGCTTCCCTTTTCAATTAGTTTGCCGCATTGAAATGCTTCGGCATGCCGGTATTGAATGTCAAGTGCTCCTCCATTGTGGCGGTGTTTAGAAAGCTCAGAAAAGAGTCGTGGGGAGTCCTTAAAAAAAACAAACAACAAATATAAAAGTTGGCTACCATATAGGCGGTGTATAAGTATAAGTATGCCATAATAATTGCAAACGATGCCCCAGGACAAAACACATATGGGCAATAAAATTTTTTATTCTCCAGCGCCCATTCATTTGACCGCAAGGCAAGACCACGCCCCCCCCGAACGGCCCGAACAACCCGTTTTTATTTCTCATTTTACGATCATGCAAATGTCTTCCAGCGGCAGTCATGGAGGCGGCGTTGGCGCCAAAAAGTCGGCAACATATGTCCGACAACATGAAACGAAATCAATTTGCCTGTGTCACGACCTTGGGGGCCACCAACTCGACCCGCAGGCCAAAAGGGACCCCAAATCGTACACTGAAAGTAAAGAGTGTTTGGGATTTAAGGGTGTTTGACTTTAATTTTGGGTTGAAACTACTACTTGAGTTCATTTGAAGCTTTATAATATTATTTAAATATTAAAATTATATTAAATTCCCATCGGTATTAATTTATATAATATAATATAATAAAATGTATCCTGCAAATATCCATTTTGTATCAAATTTTTAGAACATTTCCACCTGTGTCCCTGCCCGGGCGCCATAAATCTCCCCTCTTATTATCTTATCCTTACTTCCTATTATCCTAGACAATTATCCAGCTAATATGTAACTGACCTGCATTTTCTTTCTGTGTATGTGGGGCACACACTTCTGCGGCTTGTTATTACGGCATGCGACTAAATTATTATGGGGGCTCGTTAATTTGCGGACACTGCGGACGTCCACAGAAAAGAAATCGCAAATAATCGCATTAAATGGGGCCAAGCCTGCGACGGCAAAGGGGGCGGAAAAAAGGGAAAATCGATTAAGCAAGCGACAAGCGGGCTTTTTCACTCCTACCAACCATCCAACCACCTTTCACCTCACCCCTCCACCCTCCAGTTCGTTCGTTGGCCTCTTTTCATATTACATTATGGTGATTATTTTTATCGCCGCGTCACGCGATATTTTCCTGATGTCGCCGCCTTCTGCTAAAATGGCGAACGTAGCTGAAGGAAACGGAAACGCCAACGAAATGCCAGAGTGTGAGTGCGAATGCGAGTTCGAGTTTAAGTGAGAGTGCGAGTGCGAGTGCGAGTGCGGGTTCCTAGGCAAACATTTGCCATATCTATGCCAGTGTGTGAGCTGTGTGTAAACGACGCCGCCTTGCAAATGACTGCAGTTAAAAAGTCATCAATGTCTGCCAAAAACGAAGCTCGCCATTAAATGTTGCCGCAGTTTATGCCAATCTCCGCCAGAATGAGTGTGAGTGTGTGTATGTGCGAGTATCTATGTGAGTGTCGATTTCGCAGTCAGGATAACACCAGCCTGAAGTCAAGTCAAGTCATGTCAAGTCAATGTGCGACCCCATCCTCAATTATACAACCTCGCTCTTGGCCTTCTCGCCTCGTGTGTTGGCAAAATATGTGTATGGGAATGTGGAAAATTTATTTCCATCATAAAAAAAGAGAAGTAGAAGTAGAGAATGTCGGGGAAAGCGAGCGAGTAGCAAGCGAACAAAGCCCCAAAATACCGCAGCAAGCTTTTAGGTTTAAAAATGCTTTTAAAGTGAAAAACAAAACACAAAGAGTCATATATATTGTTTGCTACAAATAAAATAACAAATAGACTGAAATTTCTCTTCATTGATATTCATTTTTCAATGGATTTTTTAAAGCAAATTCAACACTGAAATCACAAAAGGTAAAAATATAACTGGCCATACCTTTACCTTTAAAAATTGCTCCCAATTGCGCAATAAGACTTCCCCCAAGAGGCCATCCCTTCCCTGGGGGGCCTTCCATTCAAAACAAAAGCTCCAGGTTAGATACTGCCAGGCGATCAAGAACTCCTTCCCCCGCAGATTAATCGGGAATCGCTATGCCCAGAGTCCAGGGTCCTGGATCCAGGACTCTGCCTTGCAATTTGTAAAGCGGCACATGGCCATGTGGTCAAATCATAGGGAGGCAAAAAGGCTGCCAGGGAAAAAATCAATGTGCTACAAACACAAACACGGTCAGGCACTGGAAGAAATTTATTTTATAGAAGAATATATTTCAATAAGTAATGGGAAAATTCAAGTATTATCAGTATCAAAATTAATTCAAATTTTTGAACTTTTGAAGAGAGAGTTATTCTATATTATTTCTGCCAGTGTAAGCACCGCAGCCCGTGTCGCAGGAAAGTCCCTGTTCGGGCGCCATGGCGTGCATTATGTGGCCATATGTGTGTGTGTGTGTGCGTGTGTGTGTGTTGGCCTGTGTACAAATAAACACGGCAATGCAAACCGAAACGGGCCAAAGGGGAGCACTGCCTGCCACCACATCGGCCTGCAGGCTGCAGTCGGTTTACGTTTAATGCCCATATATACATATATATATATATTGTGTTGCCTACTTTCGGGCGCAGTGGCCAATGGCCTCCGCTTGGCCACTTTTTTAAAGCCCTTTAAATGTGAGCAAACTTTTCCACGTGTGCGTCCGCCAGAGGGACGTTAGTTAAACGTATGCCTGTCCAGAGGAGCATGAGGAGAAGGAGGAGCAGGAGTAGATGCAGGAGTAGGTGCAGGAGAGCATGCCGTTATATGGTTTGTGTATTGAAAATTGGATTTTCAATTGGTTTGCAAAACGGAAATTAATTCGGGGGCGCAACGGAGCCGAAGCTCCGTAACCGGCAGGCGAAAATGAAGCAATGACGTCCACGGCGATGACGATGATGATGGTGATGATGATGGGAGCGGAATGACCACTGCCACTGCACCAGGGTGGAGTGTTTGTGTGCAAAAATAATGTGGAAATCTCCTGCTCCTGCTTTCCTTTTTTTTTGGCCATTTTGCCTCGCGAATGGCGCTCTCATCGAGTTTTTATTATTTTTTTCTTCTGTGAGTTCCTGCTCTCTCTCTCACTCCGTTCTCGTTGTGCACTTTAATTAAATTAAGTGAATTTCGAGGCTGATAAGCAGCAAAAAAGGGGGGGAGCAGCTAGGTGAGGTGAAACAGCTGAAGAGCAGGTTAAATGAGCAAATGAAACGAAAACACGGCAGTGAGATAGAGCCACTACTGAAATCAGAAATTGCCATTTGGCCCAAACTCAAGTGCGGCAGGAAAAGAAAAAAAAATGAAAGAAAAACTGGAAAAGCGAGGCACCAACCAACTACTACAGTTTTTGGGCCAGAACGACAGTTACAACAGCGTTTAGCAGAATTCCATTAACTGAGTGCAGTCACTCCTCGTGTCCTGTCCCCAAAAAAGGTAATCCACTTCTGGACGAGTACAGTTGTGCTGGCAAAATTATAGGGCACATTTTTCAATTAACACAAATCCCTAGAATGCAGTTATTCCCCAGGATAATGGTTCACGTTCCTAAAGGGACACTCAGTTGTCAGTTTAAAATTAAAGTAACCAAGTTAGAATGTCGCACTGGGGCAAAGTGCTTGAAGGGTCAGGATTTATGCGGTAAAAATATAAGATAAATAAATTAAATAGAAAGAAAAAGTAATACTTCAAAAATCTCCTTAAATTTCAATTATGACGAGTAATTTCTTTGAAAAAACTATTCCCTAATTTATTTTAAAATCAATTTTAGTTTCGGATATCTGTAAACGCATAAACCTTGTAATAGAAGCCTGGCAGCTGGCTGAATCCTGCGGGGAATCTGTTGCAAATCCCAAAAGTATGCAACTGCAGTGGCGGGCATGGCCCCCATTCATTGAATGAATGAATGAATGAATGAGTGAGGAAACGAACGCATGATTGAAAAAAAACATGGCCACAGAAAGTCGAGGCTCGTTCATTGTTTTCCGCACACACACACACACATAGAGCCAGAGATATGCGGAATATAAAAAACAGGAGGAGGCACAGAGACTTTTCCCTGGCTTTTAGGAGGAGTTCACTGACTGCAGATGAACATATATCTGTACATATATATATAGGAGCCGGCTATGTTGCCTTTTGTCTGAGGCAAATCGCTTAACATGCACCGCTGGTCGTCGGTGTGTTGTCTACCTACCCCCCCGCATTACCTCCCCCTTTCGAATCTAAGCCCCCCCCTTTGCACCTCTGGTTTTGGCCATTGTTTTGTCCCGAGCCCCGGCAAACACTTTTCCCTGGCTCTCCGCTCTCGGCTCTCACTCGTTCTCCTCTATGGCCGGCAAATATTGACCATTTGCCTTTTGCCAATTTGTTTGCATTTCAGGAAAATATTTTCATTTTCAATGCTCGCTTGCCATATTGAAAATTAAACCTGCAAACTATGTGTGGCACATGGAAAATTGCCTTGATTTCCCTGGCCATGCCTTCGGTGAATTGTCATTTTTAATTTATTTTGTTGCCTGGCATTTATACAATAAATATCTCACTGTGTCCACACAAACACAGAGAGAGATCCTGTGCTCGTCGTCCTGGCTATTTTGAGGCCGTCGTTGTTGTTTGCAATTGCTTTTTGATTATCTCTATTTGCCATTTGTGCTATTGAGCCACGTTCGTTCTCTGCTGGCCAAGTGAAAACAAATTGAGTTCTCTCTCCGTTAAGCGTCGAAAATAGTTTTCAACTCTCTCTCTCTCTGAGTCGTGTGTGTGGGTTCTAAAGTGCTAAAGCTTGTAGTGCCGTTAGTTTGCATTAAATTTGTTGGCAACTGACTCGCTTAAGAACGGTCCAAAAAAGTCGGAGAGTGTCAGGGAATTATGCCTGGCCGGGCTTGGTGTTTTCCTTTTTTTTTTTTTTCTTCTTATTTTGGCAACATTTTCTGCTTATGTTTTATGTAAAGCCTTAAATGGAGTTTGCACTACTGCAGGACGATGTGAGGGGGCGGCAAAAGTTCGGAGGACATGCAATTTGTGTGTTCCAAAGTGGCTTATCATAAGTTTCACTTGCTTTTGCTGCCGCCAGTAGTAACAACGTCCCGGTGCTATTTATGACACTGTGCCAAAAAACCAATTTTCTTAAATCTTATTTAATATTTTTACAGTTCTTAAATAAGTCTGTGAAGCTTAAAATGAGATGTAGAGAGTTTTAGTGCTTTAAGTGGCTTAACAATTTATAAAATACATTTTTATATCCTTATTAGAAAGGGAATCTTACAATATTTGTTATAAAAAAAGGAAGAAAAGGGTTCCGTTTTTTAAATTGTTTAAAATTCCAAATATTGTGTAATATCTGAAATTTCTTTAAATAATTTGCAGATTTTATAACCCATTTATTATCTTGTAGAGCCAACTTTAAATTTAAAGTCTCTTAATTCTACTTTGGTGTCTTTTAATTCCATTTAAAGATTATCTTCAAGCTTTATTTCTACTTTAAAGCCACTGGCATTCATTTCTTGCCGGCATATCAAACAAAAGCCAGAATACAGAACATATTTCATTCGCATTATTCCAACTCTTTGTCTATTTTCGCACACAGAAAGACGGCAATGGCATTTTTTTTTCCTCTTTTAATGCATAGCTAAGTCGAACCACTAAACAGTTTTAAATTTGCATAAAAATCCGTTTTATTAACATTCAAAGGCGATTCCTATCGCCGCTAAATTGAAGAAAAGTAGCTAAAGGGAAAGAATGGAGTTGCAAGCAAACAGAAACCCTGAACAAACCAAGGTCCAAGGGCCCCTGGCTGATGGGCTGATGGGCTGATGGGTGGCGGGAAAATGCCATGTAAATGCTCTCAGGGCAAGCTGGAAGAAAAATTCCTTTGCACTCAACAAAGAAGAAATAAATAACTTTCGAGTCAGATTAGCCAACTTGTCACGAAATGCAAAATGACATTTAATACCCAACGACTTGGACGAGGACGAGGACGAGGACGTGGACATGGACTTGAGTGCTCCTCCTAGCTCTCCCAGTTGATGGGCAGCAGCTGCGTTGGCAGGACAGGATCCCAAGACGCATGTCGACCAAATGGCAATGCGATACGCGACGATATACATGACTGGACCTGACTTGCACTTGGCATGAAAACATGAGAAATTCCTTAGCCAATGGGCTCCCTCTTTCTTCCTTCCTTCCGGAGGTTTTCTCTTTTTTTTTCTTGTGTTTTCCCGGCATGCCAGAATGCTAGACGACAGCGACATTGTTTCGAATGGCCTGGCAAAAGAAGAAAAATGGCTCTGAAATGCCATCACTGCTATATCCATCCCAAAAAAAAAATAAAGAAAACCAAGAGAGTTACAAAAAAAATGGAAAAAGGAAAGCGAAAAAGTAATCATTGCAATTTAAAGCGGATAATCTGCATCAGACCGAAGCTGTGAAACAAGAAGCGTTGCAAAAAAAAAAAAAACAGGCGAATGCTCTAAAAAGGGTTCCAGTTTCAGTGGCAGGACGCGAACGTTGGCAATGCAAATATGCTACGCTTTTCCCCCTCGCTGCTGCGTGCGTGAGTGGACACCATTTGCAATTTTCGCACTCGCACTGGCACTCTCTCTCTTCTTTTCTTTTTTTTGCACGCCCAAGGAGCAAGGCAGTCATGCAGATTACAATCGAAATGACATGAAAATGTTTAGTGTGGCGTGTGGAAAAGGAGAGGAGAAAAAAAGGAAAGAAGGACCTCGACGAAAATCGCGGTGGCAATGTCAAGCGGCAGCAGCAAGAAAGTGTTGCATATCTACGGGCGCCAGCCACAAGAAAGAAAATGGCCCCAGGAAAAACGAGAGGTGGAAAGCTCGCTTGTCGCTTGGCACTCTCAGATAATGTCCTGTCCTGCAGATCTCTCTTCCCTTCCTTTCTCTCTCTTTTGGAGCGTAAGAATAATGTCTTATTTGATTGTGGCCAGCAAATGCAATTTACATTTGTCGGAGACGCTGAAAGGATAAGAAAAAAAATATTTGCAGCAGAAAGCCAAATCGATTTATAGATTCATTCATTCATTCACTCACACACACACACACACTACATTTATGCTGGCAATTCAATTAGCCATTAGCTAACCTGATTCAAGGGCCATCAGGCGGCAATTAACCCAGTTGCAAGTGCCAACAAGTGAGCGTGAGAGTGAAAAATTGCATTATTCTTTCATTAAAGCGAATTAGAGTGCAGAACCCAGGACACACCAACCCCAGACTGGCAGACAGAGTCCTTCGTGGAGTGACAGCCATTCAAATCGCTGTTGCTGTTGTTAAATAAACTCAATCGAGGCATTAAATTACTGCCACTGGCGCCAATAAGCACAAACAAATATCACAGACTGGCTGTGTGTTTGTGCCACAGTTGCTGATTGAAAGTTTCGCCTTCGAAGGATGCTGAAAAATATTTGCTTGCCGTCAATAAATATATATGCTGTTCTGTGTGCTGTGTTTATTGATCAAAATTTGCGAGTCAACAATGCAAAGTATTTTGCTTTTGGCTCGCCAAATATTTATGCTGCTGATGCTGATGCTGAAGATGCCTTGGCTTCCTACAATTAATTAGCCTAATTTATAGTAGTTTTGCAACATTACCCCCCCGATAGTTTGTAGTTTATTAAAAACTTGCTCCTGCCAGTTTTGGCCCATATTTGTCAATATGCTAACAACAATTTATGTGTATATAAAACATAACAAAGCAAATAAACGTACACTGTGAAATGTTGTTCAGCAACAATTATTTGTGAGTTAGCGCCAGTTGTTTGGGGGCGTCATAAATCTTGTACAGCTTTCATGGCGTCATAAATTTTAAATGCCATCAGCAGGAGCGGCACAAATAAAAGGAAAAAAAAACTCACAAAAAAAAGGAGAAAAAGGGGGAAAACAGTAAAGGCAAACCCAAAAGCGAGTTGGCATGTCTCTGGCCCACTGCTATCCTCTTTTGGCCAGGACAAACAATCAATTTATGCACACACCAATTTACCCTTTTTACATACATACATAAATATATATATAAATTCTTATTTTCCGATGTTTTTCCGCTCATTTTTAAGTTGTGTTGAGTTGAGTCGCTGCTCGGCTCGCCGTATGCAAATATTTGTTAACTCCATTTGCTCTGAATTAAATATAATTTACATGCATATTTGTTTGCCAGTCAGCCAGTTGATCGGTCGGTGGTCCTGCCCTCGTTTCGCGTGGAAATCCCTTTTCCACATGCCATGTTGCATGCATCAGGGCGCATTAGCCCGTGCTCCTTTTCATCCCTTTGGTCATTATAATTATTGTTGACATTTCGGCTTAAAATGAGAGTGAGTCGCCGCCGCCACAATTACACGTGCTAATGAAGTGAAATTTTTACTTTTTCGCAATTAAAAACGAATTTCGATATATGTACAAGCTTATACAGGAATTCAGAGATTTTTTGGGCTAAAAGAAAAGTGCACTCGCTCTGCCTTGCATGCAGTTAATTGGTCAGGATTTGTGTGTGTGTGTGTGTTGTTTGGGGGAAAATGTGTTGACAGCACGAACATGGAGTTATTCAGAGCACTCTCTGAGCTGTGAGTCATGCCAAGGATAACAGAAATTACAGGGAGTCCTTGCAATTATAACAACTTCAAAGGCTAACGAAGATTATACTGGCAAAAAGCACGATAGTTTGCACTCCATATGACGTCAGTATGGAAAAAATAAAGTGACCTTAGGCTTCACAGAGATTTTATTACTTTATATTATATTTCATTCAGTATTTGAACAGTTTGAAAGTCCCTCAATAATATCCTCTTTAAATTTATTCCGAAAGAAGAACACACAAACCTTTATTTATTCCAAAACATTAAGGTTAAGCCGAACAATTTGTGTTAATCAACATGGCACCCACCCGCATGGCCAGGAATAGAAAAAACATTAACATAAATTCGTTCCGTTTCGAGTAATTTATTTAGTGCGACAAAAGCACTTCCTGGCTTACTAAATTGCCACACAAATCGAAACTGAATTATGGCCAGCTGCCGTTTTAACCCCAGCCCCTCTTTGGAGCTCCTAACCCATGGCACCCACTCACTGCCTGTCAGTTGCGGGCAATTTATGAAGTTGAACAATTTGCTAAACATTTTTCCCGCATCGCTTTCTTTTCTCTCTCTCTTTACAGGGCCGCTGTAATCGTGATAAACCGCCGTGCAAATATTTTCATCCACCACAGCATCTGAAGGATCAGTTATTGATAAATGGACGCAATCATCTGGCCCTAAAGAATGCACTGATGCAACAGATGGGTATCGCGCCCGGCCAGCCGGTCATATCGGGCCAAGTGCCAGCCGTGGTAAGTTTCCTTCGCTTTTTCTAATACTTTAATTGAATTTTCCTGACCCCCCCTCTCCGCACACAAAATATGAATATTTATAAGCGTAGAGGAGCAGGAACTTCCACAACCATGAATATCCGAAATACCAAAAACCAAAGAGAGAAAAAGAGTGAAAAAACGAAGCCAGGAATTCAAAGTGCGCGAAAATGAGCCAAGGACTGGGTGCCAAAAGGAATGTTTTATTCATGGAAAAGAACGAAGGAGGAGGGCAAAAGCTCCCGGGGAGTTTATAACAAATCGAAAATTAATTCTCAAATAATTTGCGACATGGTTTTTGTGTGGATTTGCAGCTAAACGACAGCCATCATTAGGAAAAAGGAAGCAAACGTCGCCCCAAGTTGATTGTTGAAAAATGCATGAATTTTCATTAGAACCCAAAGGGGTTTACGAGTGCGTGCCAGGCATAATTTGTGCCAAAAACCGAAAGGGTCACTCCAAGGGGTCAGTGTGAGGCCTTCCAAATGGGGTGTCGAGCCATTAGATTGGAATCAGGAGTGGGAGGAGTGACAGGAGTGGGTTTAGGCCATAAATAAAACAGATTTTTCAAAGGGGATTTGGTTAGAGAAGTCAGCAGGCAAGAATTCAGGAGGAATAGATAGCTTTTATAAGTAGGAAAGTTCCTAAATCCTATAAATTTTCATTATAAAAATAAATAACAAAACAAATCCTTTTATAATTACCTTTTATTTGATATTGATTCCTTTTCTAATTACTGATCAATCGTCTCTCACTTTATTTAGGCCACAAATCCCTATCTGACTGGCATTCCGGCCAACTCGTACAGTCCGTACTACACAACGGGTCACCTGGTGCCCACCTTGCTGGGTCCTGATCCCACGGCCGTGGCCTCCCAGCTGGGACCCGTGGTGCCCCAGACAGTGCAGGTGGCCCAACAGAAAATACCACGTTCCGACAGATTAGAGGTGAGTTCCGGGCCAATGGCCTCCAATCCCCCCCCCCCCCCCCCCCCCCATTCGCGGCTGTATATCTTTATATATATTTATGTATCCATGGAAGTCAATTTATTGCGATTTAATTTATGCTTACGTTGTGTTTTTTTACTTAATTTAACAACAACAACAAAAAAGAAAGAAATTCTCGTTCGTTTATGTTTATTTTCGTGGCATGTCTTTATGTATTTATATTTCTAATTAGAATTAATCTTAAACTACGTCTGACAAGTATTGCGAACTAAAAACGAAAACAAACAACAAATTGTACAGAGTTTTGAGTTCTCTTGAGTTTGCCAAAAAGATCGAGCTGAAATTGTGACCAAAATCAAATGTATAATTCGCCAAAAAAAAAAAAAAATAACCAGAATTGATTCGAAAACGTTTTTGACACACATTCGTATTTGTCTAACACCGCCAAATTGAAACCGAAATAAATCACCAACAACCCTTGATCTTGATGTTCTCTTCATTTCCTCTGATTTTCTAAACTCTCTCTATTTCTTGGTTTTATCTTGATAATATTTATATTCGAATTAGTAGAGATCGAATAAAGGTAGCACCTTATAGAGCGGCTTGGCCTTAGCAGCTGCTTTTCAGGAGCCTTTATTTTTGGAAGCTTTCTTTAAGCCCTGTAAATAGCCTAGAAAATTATCGAAAAATTCAAGAATTCTTTGCACTGACATTCCTATAATTCTTTTTATAATTTTCGTAAAGTTTTTCAACTAAAAAAAGGTTTAAGTTTTCTCTAAAGGGAAGCTCCCGTTTCATTCCATTCAGATTTCTTCTAGAGTTATAGTTGAGTTGGAGTTAAAGTCCAAGATTAGCAGTTTCGAGGATATCTATAGTCCTAGATGTGTTAGTTGTTTTGATTTCGAGTTCTTTCTTTTTAGAGATCTTTATACCCTCTCTATATATCTATCTCGATTCAGCTCAGACACCGTTATACTCGCTCAACAAACAGTCCAACCCCCGAGCTCCCTGTAAAGTCCCAGTGTTTACTTTTGATTTCGAATAATCCTTGCATTCTCGTTATGTTTGTGCTACGTGTTTCTCTTGTGTTTTCTCGTACTCAAAAGTGCACCAACCCCAAAAATAAAATATATACAAAAATGCAAATTGAAAACTAATCGGCATGAAGCAAAAAAAATACACCAAAAATAATAACAAACAAAATAAAACCAAATTCCAAGAGGCAAGTACAACCAGCAAACATGTAAAAACACCTAACATGCAACTGTATCGGCTCTAACCACTAAACCAAAAAAATCAAAATAAATTACAAACAAAACTTGCCTTCAATTGACTTGGAACGAATCGAAAATATATATACTACATATATTTTTTGCGCAAATACTTAACTTTTCTTTTGATGACAACTAAAAAAGCAAAAACAAAAAATAGTAAAAAAGAAAAGAAATGAACTTGTTACTGAATATCCTTCCATTATTTCCAAAAAACACACTCCACACACACACACATACACCTTCTCCGCCTATACACACACACACCACACACACACACCAACCAACCAACCGAAACCAACCAAAAACCAAACCGAAAACACCACTGAAACCACTCTGAACCACAACTGCTGCCACTTTTGCTATCCGCTGCCAACGCTCAACCTCAACTGAAAACGATAACGAAAAACCAACCAACAAATCTGCAAATCCACCAAACCGAACCAACGATTGATGATGCTGATGATGATGATGATGATATATCGATCATATCTATATGTATTTATGATGTATGATAATGAATATCCAACGATGAACGGCGTGCGTGTGTGTGTGTGGCTTATGAATACCGATGTATCTTGATGAATATGATCGCTATGATCCTGATCCTGATCCAGGTGTGCCGCGAATTCCTGCGCGGCGCCTGCAAGCGGGCGGAGTCTGAGTGCCGGTTTGCCCATCCGCAGGAGAGCGTCGCCAGGCACGACGATGGCTCCATCACGGTTTGCATGGACGCCGTGAAGGGCAGGTGCGCACGCGACCCCTGCCGCTACTTCCATCCCCCCCTGCACCTACAGGCACAATTAAAAGCGGCCCAAACACGCGCCACCGCTGTCGCTGCTGCAGCTGCGGTATGGCTATATACTATATATTTTTCTATACTTTCTCGATACCTTCTCGTTTTTCTTATGCCCTTTTTGGTTATTATTTTTATTTAACGTTTACCGTTTCTTCGTTTTGAGTGCTGCCTATTTGATTATGATTTTCCTTGCAATTTTTTAAGTTTTCTCTTGATTTTTCAGCGAAAGTGATTCTTATTTTGAACATGTTTATGCCTAAATAGCCACATTTTCACGAACTGATTTAGTGGGTAAAGGGAAATTAACTTAATCAAGTTAAGAAATATTAAATATTAAAATTGTTTATTATTCTTTATTAAAATAATGATAAACCTATCTATATTCAAGGAAAATAAATAGTTTTCTTAGGTAAACATTCCAAAATATCTTAGTTACTTAAAATTAAAAGATAGTACAAGGTAACCAGATAATAATGTAATTAATTTTGACTTTTACCTATGAAAAAGTCATACAACAAATGTTTAAAAATCTGCAGTGTCCTAAAGATTCCCTAAAAAATATCTAGGCAGTTCCAATAATTATTTTTAGATCTCTTGGTACCTTAAAACCGCATAGATATTTATTTTAAAATCTAAAATGACTTTAAAACCCATCAAAATATTTTATAAACTATTAAATCAGTTCGTGAAACTACCGCTCACCTAGCATTTTATCGTTTTTGTGTTCTCCAATTTAACCTCAACAGAGAAATACAACACAGAATTTTACTCCTGCACTAACACGCCACACGAATAAATAAATAAACATATATATACTTATATATACATATATATATATATACTGTATATATCTAGCCAAGGATGGCCTTAGGCCAACCAGCCCGCTTAGCTCGAATCCTAGTTGCATTGAATTTGCTTTAAACTCAACCAAAAACCCTCTGAAATCTCTCCATTGATTTAATGATTTAAAGCAAATTTAATTAGAAGTTAATGCTGCATGCAAACAATTTAATTAACTTTATGCAAACACACCCAAACACACACACACACACACTCCAAATCTCTTTACAAATAACTGTTATTTCCCCCTAAGTGCCGGAAAAAAACAACAACAAAAAATATGTAATCGTACAAATTTGTAAAACACAAATTATGCTATTTATTTATGCAGAACATTCAATGACAATGCCAGTGGTTATGCAATAAACGCTTAAGCGAAGTCTACTCCTACTCATCCTTAAAACGAAAATATACAGGAAAATATAGAAAAATACAAATCAATGAATCGAATAATTCAGCCCGATGCAATGTGTGACACGTTATGGATAATGCACTCGTAAAGTTTAGCAACAAAACAGATCGAATAAGTGATGATCATTATTAAAACTAGAGACTATAAACTATAAAACAAAAAGTATGATAAATAATTATATAGTAGTAGCAGGAGTAATAAATTTAAAAGTAGTAAAAATATTTAATCTCTTACTTCCATTTCATTAATTTATAGTAACCCCAATATGCCCAATATTCGAGCTTAAATTATATAATATTATTTTGCGGGTGTCATTGATATATAAAGTCAGTGAACGCATCAAATAAAATTTTATGGCTAATTGAAAATTCATTTGGCTGAACTTAATTATGTTTGTCCAAGGCAAATGAGATGTTCGGCCAACAGGCAGGACGGATGCCCGTTGCCATTTAGATGTTAATTTTGTTTGTAGATCAATAAATAATTATATTTTATAAGTATAGCGTCCAGACGGAAACCAAACAAACAGGTTTTTTTCGGTCATAATCCTGGGGGAAAGAGAGAGAGATAGAGAGAGAGGGAAAGAGAGTGGGAGGAAAATATCCGGGAACATGGAAAATATGTTGAAGCTCACATAAAACACGCCATAAATGTTGATTTTCGTTGGGCCAAAATTAACATTTATTACAACGCGTTAAAACTTTGAGCACGCAGAGCAGGTCGTTCGAGCGGGGAAAATGCGGAGGAAAAGCCGGGAAAATCGGGCAGACACACGGCGCACATATGGCCACGTACCGGAGAAGTGTCCTTGTGTGTTTGTGTGTGTGTGTGTGTCTGCCGCCGTATCCTGCGTGTCCTATGCGCCGTACTTAATTCGCGACTTAATTGCTTTCTGCTGGAAATTTATTTGACGCAACAAACAACAGCAACAGCAACAGCAACAAGGACATGGAGTGATGCTGCGGAGCGGGGAGATGACACACATAATTGCAGCATAATATCGCATAAAGTGAAAAATTGTTGCAGCATTTTAGGCGTAATTCAATCGGGGCTCTCGCCTCTTCTGCCCCACACGACAAACGTGATTATTGTATGAAAATGTCCTTTGATACGTACCCAAAAACACACACACACACACCTACACGGTATCCCTCTTCTCCTCCCTCTCTCTCGCTATCTCTTTCTCTCTCCAGCTGATAATTGTATTTATGGGTGCTCGTTTAATGTGATTATGGCCCTGGTAAAAAAGGGAATTAAACGCTTACCTTATTGCACCTGTCTACCATGTTGTGTTTGTCCTTTATTTTATATATCGTGCATTATTTTGATATCCCGCAAAATGTTGTTGATATTTCCACGTAGCTGGAGGTCATAAAAAACGAACCTTATAAGTACTTTAAAGTTATGGAATAAATATAAATTATAATAGCGAAACAAAGACATTTTTTATTGGTGCTTTATATATAGTCAAAGATATAAACCGATGCAGCGCTGCTGTTTGATTCTTAAATATTTTACAACTCTTTCTTTAATATTTTTTCCATTATTCCTTTTAATATATCAAGTAGACTTGTTATTAAATAATATAATCTATATCCCTTGTATATAATATAAATCAAGACCCGCATGCAAAGTGAAGAGTTTTTATGGTAAACTCTTTGCTTTGATTTTACGCCCCTCCGACTTGAAGGTTCTTCCATATATTTCCCATAATTTGTAAACATCATAAACCCCGCATAATGTTAGCTGATTTTACCCAACTTATAATCGAGTTATATACCTTGTTATCTATATAAATATATATACTGTGTAATCGACAGACTCTAACCAAAACCACACACACACCACAAAAGCAGACCAAACTCACAAAACTTTGCCTTTGCATACATTTCTGTGTGATTTTTCCCCCCATATAATTTCCCTGAGTTCCTGTTTGATAAGCGTTTAAGTTCTGTTTATTATGATTGCTGTTTGGCATTCTGGCTCACCGCAAAAAAAAAGAAGAAAAACGAAGGAAAATCAAAACGTTCCCATATGTCAGCCGTCGGAAAGGAGAGCAAAAAAAAGGGACTTCGATGTGTGTAGTTCGACTGCCAAATATGCCACCTGCCGCATCGAAGGACCCGGGGATGACCCCACAAAACTATAATCCCAGCATGTAAGCGTGACAGAAGCCGCATCTCGTCCTTCCCGGAAGAAAAAAGCCCAGAGGAAAAGTGAAAAGCGAGGGGTGCACACACGGCAGGAGTCCTGGTTTTGCTTTTTTTTTATTTTACTTTTTTCCTGACCGAAAATGTAAATGTCAACCTGTACAGGACACGGATACGAATACGGACACGGACACCGAAAACGGACACGAACGACATGGATTAGTCGGGGCCGGATAACGTTTGAACCGGAAAATTAACTAAAAGCAGAGATTTCCATGCCAATGAATTGTCCACCGGAGAGAGTGAGAGGGAAGTCCCTCTGGTTTTTTATGGACTCGCTGCCCCAGGACACACACGGCCATATATGCACACCCCACGAAGTTGTCGCGCCCAAGCGAATTAATCCATTTGTAGCATTCATTGCCAGTGACACTAGCCCAGAAAAAGCAGGCTCGAAAAAAAATCCCCCCCGGAGGAACGAAAAAGAGATGATGACCCCCTTTTTGCACCTCGCCGACGCCCATTTAAATGCAAATTTGTGCACTCTTTCGTGTGACCTGCCCCCGGACCTCTTTTTTGTCAGTGTTATGTTTTGTTTTATCTTTATTTTGTGGTTCTTGGTTATTAGGCGCACATGGGGCCAGTTGTCTCGTGGAAAATGGGGTAAAAGCAGGGCCCAATTGCGGTGTTAAACGCATTAGCATTGAGCTCTGTTCCGAGAATTTACGACTACGAAAATTGGGGTCGCAACTTTGTCAGGGATTTCAACCTGTTTTTAAGCCTACGAAATGAAAGTGGGTCAGAAACTATATCATTTATTTGGTTTTTGAGTTGTTTATAGTTTATAAAATAAATTAAAAAATATACAACAGCAACGATGCATCGGTAGGTATATCGATATATAAACTATATATCCCAGTTACATCTTCGAATGCGAATGTGTCAAGTCAAAATAAGCGAATCAAGTCTGAGTTGTTTGCAGAGATGGAAAAATATCAAAAGTAATTTATAATGATCAAAATCTCGATTCTTTTTCAAATAAATAAAGATTTGTTTATTTCAAAATATCAAAAAGATCGAGTTTGCCAAGAATCGATGATAAACAGTTAAAAAATATTTTACACTTCCGTATTTTATCATCAATATCGATATTTCTCAATCTCTAGTGCATTGACAAACCAAATGATTTTTCTGGCAACTTAAAAGACTGTTAAACTTACTCAAAGAAATCATTAAGTTAGTTCATAAGTTATTTAAATTATAAGAAAACAAGGCTTTCACACTTTGCTGGCTTTCGCAAGCTTCTTCTTTTTTAAAAAACAACTCTCCAACAAAGGCTTTCCACTCACACCAAAGGAAAAACTAACTCAAATTTATGCTTCTTTCCAACAAAAACAAACTAAAAACCCAAACGAATATTAATCGTAACTTTTACTGGTATTTTTCTAACATTTATTTAAGACTTTTTTCTTGCAATATCAAATGGAAATCGTGTTTATTTGGATTACAGTTGATTTCTACTTGATTTGTCCATACTTACTCTCTTTCTATCTCTATCTCTCTACGAATATAATCTCTATATATACGTACAATTTGATTTTTTCTATTTATTTACTTATCGATATCAAAACACTTCCGTACTCTTCTACTATTATGTATTTTTCATCTGTTCGCCTGTGCCAACAACAACAACAACAACACCAAAACACACACACACCACACACAACAAAAACACACACTTGTAACTGCTTCTACGATGGATGGTCTCACACCCACTGTATACCAACACACATAAATATGCACAAAATACGAACACGAAACAAAACAACAAAAAACACGCACTTTTCCAACAATTCAAACAAATATTTCCCACCTGCCGGGAAATAAAATAAAAATACAAATTGGACACAATAATTAATAATTCATAAAAATGTAAACAAAAAAATTTCAACACCACTGCCGCTTGAATAATTCAAATTGGAATCCTTCAAATATTTAATGTACGCATCATTTAAATGCTTGTATATTTTAATAATTTGTTGCATATTTATGATGGCTGCTCTCTTTCCCTTAAAAATCCCCCCTTGATTGGAATTGGAAAATTATAAAAATATTCTTAATTTGAAATTAAAATTACTTACGAATTATACCACACAAATTTGCAAATTTCATGATTTGATTTTAATTGAAAAACAAATGTTTTCAACTACCCCACAAAATTCCAAACTATTTATGCTATTTGTCCTTAAAATTCTTGTTTAATTTTATAAATTATTTTTACAAAAATTAAAAATTATGACCAAAAATAAAAAAAAATACTCGACACGACACAACACAACACCACACACAGACCTCACCTGTTACGGCACACCATCACCAGCAACAACAACAATTGCAACACCAGCTGAACAACATCAACAATAACAGCAACGCTGGCGCAGCAGCAACATCGACCACAGCAACAACAACCACAAACAACGCCGCTGCAGCTGCCGCCGCCGCTGCTGCAGCCGCTGCCGCCGCTGTCATGGGCCATCACACACTGGAAGTGGGCAAGAAGCGGGCGGCGGACACAACCGACATGTTCCCACTGGTATTTTTTTTCATTTCCTCTTCCGTTTTTCGATTATCGAATTTTGAATTTCGTTTTTTGGTTTGTTTTCTAAATTTTTGTTTTAGTTTTCATTTTCTAACTCGTTTGAATTACGTTAAATTGCCTTTTGATTGACAACTGTTAATTACATAACACGCTTTTGTTGATTGTTGAAAACAGTTTTGCAGTTTTGGTTGCATGCTTTTAGGCGGGCGCAGAAAGTCCTCAACAGGATGTGCTATAAATTATAGCTAGGTTTAAGTAAAGGTTGTATTTAAAGAGTAAAATATGCTTTGGTGTAGTTAAAAAATAAAAAATAAATAAGCTACAGAAATTTTAATAGCTTTTAAATCTATTGAAATAATAATAAACCATTTTTTAAATTATGGTAGGTGTAAAGTATAATATTTGTAGCATATGGTCGCATTTTCCATCAAGTACAAGACTAGCGATTTTTTTCGACTTCTGAAATGTTTTAAAAAAATAAAAAACCTCTTTTTGTCTACACCAAAGCACCACTAAATAAAAACTGCCAGCTCTTCGTAATTACCACTTAAATTATAAACAATCCCAACATATCCTTATTAAACCGTTAAAGGAAAATGCTTTCAACTTTCACCTAACCACAGAGCATCGTAGGGGCGGCGCACCTTGTCTGTTATTCAGTCACTCAGTCACTCAATCACTCACTCACTTACTCACTTACTCACTCACCTCCCACTCAATCACTCAATCATCCGCCCGCCCACTCAGTTAGTCAGTCGCATGCACATCAAAGTGCCATCAATTAACGTTTATTATCCGGGATGCAACCCCCGGCATTTAATTTACAAAATGAAGTCATTATCCGATATATCAAAAGCGCAAACACTCGCACAGCCACACTAATCAAAGCACAGACACACACACACACACCTAGCACACACCTCGCACACCCTCAAACACACACACACACTTTTCGCAACGGCAGGAGCGAGTTTAACCAATTACACGTGGAATATGATAAATCACAATCACAACACAAGCGAGCACATTCCTTGCCCTGCCCTGCCCTGCCAGGTGTTAATTAAAATGATTTAACCGATAATTGCCAAGGCTGTAGCTGTAGCTATGTAACTATGTATCTCAGTAAATGTATCTGTATCCGTAACCGCCGCCGTACCTTTTTGGCGGTAACTATAAGTTTCTTTCTTTCGCTTCTGCCTCCGCCGCTGATTGCATTTCGCGAGCTTAATTGTTTAAGTGCTTTTCCTGGTTAATTAGCTGAACACGCACCATGCAGCCGACTTTGTTTATCCTCCGCTCCGTTTTCCGTACATCGTACATCACATTACATCACCCACACATACACACACACTAGGACTAAGTATCTTGTGTACCTTCTGTAACCCCCCGTCCGTTTATGTATATATGTATCTGAATAATTTGCCATAATGCCACTCTTTGTACTGTGCCCAGGATATATCCACTAATTTCATTTGTGTTCTTCTCTCCTCTTCATTTGCTCTCTTCGATTCCATAAACTCTTGCGTTTCAAAACTTCACCCTCTACTACTACTACTCCACTCACTGTTTTCCGAATCGAATCGAAAACGAATCGAACTCGATCAATAATAACTGCGAACTGTGTGTGCTAATCCCGATCAATCAAACAATGATAACCCCCAACAACAATCAACAACAAATCATACACTAACAATCGATAAATGCCAAAAAAGATGGATGTTAAAACGGTTGGTTCATTTTACTATGAAAACTTCGTAAGTACTCCAAACTGAATGACAATCGCCACCTACAGTAGTCAGCCAACTATATAAATATATATATATATATATATAATACTATATATACACCAATAAAGACTACTGCCTGAATATCCATAACTATCCAGACATGCTACTAACCCAGCCAGGAACGCATGCATTCAAAATCAAGCGAATTCAATTGATAAAACGAGAAATACGCTTACTATATATGAGACACGATAATTTATTAAATTGATAAATCAAAAAATATATCTTATTTGGCAAGCAATCAAAGGGGAATAAATCAAAACTTGTTTCAGCTTCTATGCACACACTCATAAAACATTAAATTTGATCGGATAAAACACATTTGATCACAAAAATACAAAATATATATCCCATAGAAATATATATCCACTTTCTAAATGTTAAATGCCAAAGCTTTTACCACTTTTCCACCGAACTGCACGCACCTTCGATTCCATTTCGTTGCCAACTATATAGTACTCAGCCTAAGTTTAGATTTCCCTTTCGATTTCTGTTTGAATTCAGTTTGAATAATTCTTTTGTTGTGATATTTTGTATGATTTTTGGTAATTCTCACCCAGAATAATGAGAAAACAAATAGAAATTGGCCGATAAAAAAAAATGAAAGCAAAGCGCAAAAAAAAGAAACTCAAAATTAACTAAAAAAGCAAGCTCGTTTATAAGCAATTGTTATTTATATGGTTACCAGTAGACTTTAAGCGGGAAATAAGCTAAAAACGATCACTAAAAATGTAACTAATTTATGATTGTGTTCTTCTTGTGTTTCTTCCGGAAATAAAGCAATTCTCTGGCATGGTTCCGTTCAAACGTCCAGCTGCCGAAAAGTCTGGCATTCCAGTTTATCAACCCGGTGCGACCGCCTATCAGCAGTTAATGCAGCCCTATGTGCCAGTCTCATGTGAGTATCCCCAACAACAACAACAGTTACAACAACAACAACAACAAGTACATCAACAAGAACTACTACAACAACAACAACAAATACTACAATTAAGTAGCGCCATAACAACAACAACTACAACAGCAACAGCCAGTAATAATATGATTAATAATATTAATAATAAAAGTACCATAAACGCTGTAATTGCTAATAATACCAATATAATATCATTATCATCATCGAAAGCAACAACAACAACAGCAACAGCATCAACATTATCATCTGCTATAGCAAGTACTAATAACAATGAGAGTGATCAGGATCACGATCAAGATAATCACCAAGATGATGGCGATCAGAATACCGATCAGGCAGGTCCTGTGGCCACATCCACCCCTATCGATGGTATCGAATCCAGCGATATTGCGGATCATAGCGATGCCATCAAACAAGACAGTGACCAGAATCAGAATCAGAATCCAAATCCAAGTTCCCCAATAACTGATTGTAATGAAACAACACAAACAATCACACCAATAACCACAGACACGGCAACAGTAGCATCAGCAGCAGCAGCAGCAGGTGCAGGTGCAGGACAAGACACTGGTGTTTCTGCCGCCTCGGTCACGCCGCCGAATGAGGCAACATCGCCACATCCCAATTCGGAGGCAACCTCCTCCTCTGTCACAACTGCCGATAGCCTTTTGCCTTTGCCCAATGGCAATGACAATAACAATTACTTGTCCTATATCAATAACAATCTGACCAATGGCCAGCTCAAGTCGGCCCATTCCGACGAGGCTAATGGCGATGCAGACAGCATCAGCAGCAGCAGCAACCCGGCAGCAGCAGTCAGTCGAGGTTATAGCAAGCATAATGGGGAGACCTCCTACCAGCGCTACTCGGTGAATGGTCATAGCACTGGCATCCTGCCCACGCCCACCACCTCTGCTCCGGCAGTGTCCTACCAAAACCAGGCTCAGATTCACGCTCAGGCCCAGGCTCAGGTTCAAGCTCAGGCCCAGGCCCAGGCCCAGGCCCAGGCTCAGGCTCAGGCCAACATGCAGCGTATTAACTACGCATATAGCTATGGCAACCTGTATAATCCCTACGGCGGTGTAACCTCCTCAATGGTGAGCCTCACCAGCTCCAGTCCCTCCTATGTCCAGGCCCAGATGCAACAGCAGCAAGTGCAGCAGCAGCAACAGCAGCAGGCGCAGCAGCAGCAGCAACAGGTGCAGGCTCAGGTCCAGGCCCAGGCTCAGGCCGCCTATGCCCAACAGGCCTATGCCGCCTATGCTGCGGCTGCGGGACTTGCACCCCAAGCCACTGCTGGTGCCAGTGGTTACTACACCGATCCCGCTGCCTTGGCCAAGGAGGTGGCCCAGAAGAACTATGCCCTCAAGGTGGCCAGTGCGGCCTCCAAGCCGGTTGCCTCTTCGGCGGCGGCTGCCTACACCGGTTTGACCCTCAACAAGAGCTATGTGGCCGCAGCAGCGGGCCCGCAGCCAGTTCAAGCACCTCAGCAGCAGGCAGTGTCCATGGCAACCTTGATCCAAATGCAGGCTCAGGCACAGGCTCAGGCCCAGGCACAAGCTCAAGCCCAGGCTCAGGCCCAAGCTCAAGCCCAGTTGCGTCAAATGACCAGCTCTGGACTGTCTACACCTGTGCCTGGAACTCCCGTTCGCTCATCAGCCGCAGGAGCGACCTCAGTCAGTCAGTATCAGAGTGCTGCCCTGCTGAGGGCACCCTCGTCCATGCCATATGCCCAGGCCCAGAGCTATTTCTATCCAGGAATGATGCCCACAGCAGCCTATGCCATGCCACCGACTCAGGCTGCGGCAGCACAGCAATATGCAGCAGCTGCTGCGGCCGCTGCAGCAGCAGCCGCCCAAGGAGGCAGTCAGGGCAGTGCCATGGTTCTGAACCCCTACAAGAAGATGAAGACCTCCTAGGAAGTGTTTTAGTAATCTAGACGCACAAAAAACAATTGTACTTAAGACACCAAACCCATCCAGAGATGGGAAAGTCACACTTAATTAGATTCTTTAGGGTTTAACAAATCGAAGAAGACGTAAGATTATGTGCCTCAGTTTTTCTCAGAAAGGGTATAGTTTCCACTATAGAACCACAACGGAGAAAAGTGTTTTTAGACCTTAGTTGTACCATAGGCCTCATAGCGTTAGGAACGTACGAAACCAACCATGACACGATAACTATGGGATCGAAGATCCATGCAATAAGCCGCTAACAATTACTAACCACAAATGCCCAAAACTTGCTGACGAACCGAGAGAGAGAATCGATGATGATAGTTTTTTGCCATTAAGTTATTCGACAAACGAAATATAACCTCACTGTGACTCAAAAGTGTTGCCATTTTCGCACGAGAAACGAATCGAGAAAACGAGAAAAACGAAGCTTTCAAAGCGCATGCGAAGGGAAGAGAAGAGAAGCAGATGTTAGCTGTTAGTAATACTTAAGTTCCTTTTTTCGGATAGCACTTAGTCAACTCTAGTTTATAGCAATCGATAAATTATAGACGAGGGCGGGAACAGCGGGAGCCGAAGACACAACAAAGAACTGTGATAGGGAATAAGCTTTTTGCGAATGAAAGGATAATGCTGGGGTACAGTTGTGTATGCTAGTTTGCTGCCTGCATATCCTTGTCTGCCATATCGCCGTCCCTGTTCCCCGAAACTTGCGGAAGTCCGCATAGCCGTCTCTCTCTCGCTCCCGCTCATCATCCATTTTCCCGCGCTCTCTATCTGTCTCGCTCTCTTTCTGTATAACTCTATCGCTGTCTCTGTTTCCTAAAACTAGCTAGCTAGCTAGCGTGAATGCTGTTGTAATTGTTTAAAAAATTGTTGAGCAACGAGAAATGCGTAACGAATATTGTCTAGTTTATATAGATTACTTATACGATATATACAAATATATATACCTAGCTGTACGTGCTGTATGCTGCTACCCCATAAACGATATACAATATATACACACCCACCTACCCACACACATAAACACACACTATGTACTCTAACACACGCTCATCCTACACACACCGCCCCCTGAGAAAAGGCATAAACATGACCAGGATCGATCTGTAAATCGTATGTCTAGCTTACTAATCAGATATATTACAGTACAGTCACCACCCACGATCACGTCTCTCTATCCGTTTCACTGTAACACACTCAAGACACCCGAACACCCGAACACCCAACACCCAAACACCTTTTCAGACTGTTAAGCCAGCTAATTGATTTATGTTAATCTTCTGTTCTATCGAGATTTGACCTTTAATGTGTTGACCAAAACTATGTAAAACCTTTTGATTTTTAACGACTCTCTATCTCTGTCTATATCTATCAACCCTCTGTCGATCTTCATCTGTCACCCAAATCTATCCCGCCTATCCACCCTCTTTTTAATGTATTATAAATTGTTTCCTTTTTGTAACCGAAATGTTAAGCAACGAATAAAATTATTGACAAACAGAACTAAGTTTTTAATGTTAGATCTCGTGTGATTATCATCCGTTTTTTCCTTACGTTCTTCTCTATGTATTTCTTACGTTGATATTTATATACTTATTATATATATATATGTTTTATGTACTTATATACACCAAGTTTTTAGTGTAGTTATTATATAATTTTTGGACGTGTGTTCCCTGTTTTAAATGATATATGATTGCGAAGGAAGCAACCGGATAAAATAAAATTTTGCCACTGACTTGCGCACCTTAAGTTTTAGACTCCCCCTGCCCACCAACCCGCCAATCCGCCTACCCGCCTACACCCCGCACCCGCAAAAATACCTCCTCCATATCCGAGACCATCCCATAAACATCATACATTACTATTCGATATATACGATAATCTCTGTAAAATTGTTTTTAATTAAAAGTACTTCTAATGTTTTACAACGATTTGATGTTTGCCACTAATTCTTATCCTAATTCTAATCCTAATTCTAGTTTAGTTTCGATAGTTTTTATTAATGTTTTATTTGAAATACCGTGTGTTTATCTAAATATATAGTTTACGAACAAACAAATATATATATCTTATTGTGTGTTGGTATTTTACTTTATTTGATTTACTTATTTCGGTATTCACCTGATACTCGTTTTCTGTTGTGCCGCTTTGACATCTCTCACTCCCGATCTAAATGTACACTCCCCTGATATCTAAAGATATCAGATCCCGATCCGCCGAACACCACCAGCATTGCCGAGCGCTTTTGGGCAGAGCACACATACTATCTCTCTTGATCCTTGAATCCTTGAAACTTATTATTTGGCCCGCCCTGCTATCTCTCTCTCTCTCTTACACATCCACACGGAAACACTCACATAATCGTAGGACTGCCTGACTTACACAATTTACTCTTTATATCCTTAAATCCGCTTCCCTCAATTGCTTTTTCCCAAAACGGGGAATCGGAAGGATCCTTGCTTTCCCCGAAAAATTAGCTCCATCTCATCCTATATATGTTTTAGCTCTTAGAATATAATGGCAAGCAAAATGAGTACGCTAACGGTAGAGAATTAGTTGTAAAATCCTGAATATACTATTTATCTAAACATAAACCTACTATATATACGCCTACGGCCAGCTAATGCTTGGCTTACTCTATATATACTCGATAAGAAAGATGCTTACTAAACATGCAGCGAGTTGACTGCGGCAAACGAATACAATATTGAATCAACATATATAAGCTAATCCAGATAAAAGTATACCTACTATATCCATCATACATATATATCTAAATGTCTTGCCTAAAAGTATGTGTCGTATGGTTACTTTTTTCGTTAACAAATGTAGAACTGTTGCCGTTGGCCATAATTTTCAGCAAACGAAAACTCTGCGAAAATGTTTAGAAAACGCTCTCAAACTAAGAACTAAAGCAAACAAAAAACCAAAGAAATATTAAAACCAAAACACTCACCACTGCATGGCGCCAAGATATAACCAACTTGCATATTTCCGATCTAAGAGCTCATATCTTTTATTCCGCTTCTTTTCCAACTTTGCAATGCACCAGAAAAAAAACACAAACAAACAGACAGAACAGAAACAATATGTTAACAAAAAAATGCAATAATATAGCAATGAATTGTCAGTTGACACTCTAGGATAACACGATGAGTTAGGCTGATTTTCAATATATACAAAATAAGATGAAAAGAAAGAGTTAATATTATATATGAAACCACTTAGAGAAACCACACACAATTCCAACATATAGACCAGTGTGTCTCGAGCCTTCTTCAAGATAGATAGAAGTAAAGTACCGTCCAATAGAAGTCTTAGTTTAGTGGAATCCACCTAGTTGCCTCCTTTTTGAGTTGTAGCCTTCAACCGGAAATCGAATTACACACTTTACACTAAGAGAAACAAGAAATTTAGGCTCTCATTTGCTATTCACTCTCCCATCGACGAACAGTGAGCGAAAAAGTATGGCAAACCGATTGCATGTCAAGGAAAACAATTACAGAGCAAGCAAAAAAAATATTAAAGAATGAATAATTCATAACATTTAAAAAAAATATGCATATTTATGCCGAAGTACACACACAGAAACTCACATCTATACACAAGCAAAAACACTAATGAATATGTTATATCTGTGCTAACATTAGTCGTATTATTATTATTATAAAGACAAACAAATTATATTGAAATTATATTATATACGTTTTATTGTAAAAACCGTAAAACAAGTTGTTGGCTTCTTTACTCGAAACCTTGGAAAGTGATCGAACCAAAACTAACATTCTCTATTTCTCACCCACTACTAATCCATAAACAACAGTTTGCTGTGCGTTGTCTCTTTCTCTCTCTATCTCTAATCTCTCTCTATATTGTTGGCTGTTTCGATTAATGGTTAATTATTATTTTGATTTGTGTTTAGTTTGGTGTATTTATGATTTTACGCCTCAGTTGGTATACTCATTTTGCTGAAGATTTAAGTTAAGCTAAGCTTATTCCTTAATCGCTTTTTTAATTAATGAACCTCGGTGGTAACTGTCTAGGCGTGTGTAAAACTCAATGTGCTCTCTGCTCGACTAAATGATAAACCCTTTTGATTTTCTCACACACACACCCACTATCACACACCCATTACACCTGATTTTCTTTGGTAGAACTCTCGATACACACCTGGCTTGCTGGTTGATCCAGAAAAACATTATCGTATTGTTTGACTAAAGCTGTTCTTGTGTATGGAATTTTATAAAATTTATAAATATACATATATGTCAATATCCAATATACTCACTAGAGTTAAGAGCTTTTTGTAATGTTATCAAAGAAAATGCTTCGAATCATTTTTAGTTTTTGCCAAACATTTTGCTCTACTTTAATCTAAGACTCTATCTTTCAAGCAAGCAACTTTGTATATCTATCTTCTAGATGTAACTCTCACAAGGCTCAAGATTTTCTGACTTACCTTAACTCAACCCCTAGCATGATATCTTAAAAATCTAAAAAAGATCTTCACACAACTTGAAGCTTTTCTTTGAGTTCATTACAAAAAAGCGTTTAGAGCGCTGCCAAAGAAACCAGTTGTCTCTTTCAAGGATACCAACGTCAGTCTTACTTATTTGCCCATCGAAAGCGCTCGTCTTTCTCTAATTATCGGAGAACTTATCGGGGAAAGTACGCTTGGGAATATATATATAGGGAAAAAATGTTTGGTATGGCAATGAATATCGATCAATGAATATTTTAATTGTTTTAAATTTAAAATACAGATATAACATTAAACTGACTTCGATTCGTCAAGATATCTCATCCTCTATCGACATTTATTGCCATCCCTCAGTACCCTTCTGCTGTTCGACCCGATATCATTTAATTTTCTTTTGAGTTCACTTTTCATTTAGTTGAATTTTCTTGCGTTTTCCTATGATTTTCCTATCGTTGTACATGATTTTTATCTTTGAGATTCTTTCGATTGGACCGTAATTTGTAATTTTTCAGCATGTGCTCAATGAAACAGAAACTTTTTGTAGCAAGTATTCCGATATGAACTATTGAGTATGAAATATCACGCAGTGACGTTGCAAGTGGCTGTCTCTTTCTACCCTCTATATTTACGTATCTCTCTCGCAATCGCTCTCGCTCGCTGTCGAGACCGATATTACTACTATTCACATACAACATACTCGTATATAACTCGTGTATGGCTTCTGAGGCATGATATGGTATGATGGTAAAGCTATATGAAAGCACTTCTAAGGTAAGCTGGTGCACCGCCCCCCCTAAATAAAAAAAGAGAAAAAAAACCAAGCTTTTGTTTACTACCCTCCTAAATAACGGTATTCTTATGATACGATATATGATAACTGATACCTTGCTATATAGATGCTAAGTATGTCATCATTTTCTTTAAACAATGATTTTTTTCGTCGTAGAAATGTTTGTCCTTTACCAGCTTTGATTAGGGGAGCTAAGGGAGATCGGAGATCGTTAAGAATAAGAATATTTGAAAGTTAAATTCCCCATCGATCCTACATCTGATCTGCTTAGCTCTCTGATCCACACACACATTATACAATACACTTTTTGGCCAAAAAATGTTATTAACATGTGACTTCTATTTTTTGTTTCTTTTTAAACCAACCTTTTTTTCCTTTCTTTTTCGTAACAGCAGGATATCAGATAAAGATGTAAAATGTTTGACTGTTTTGCTGAAACATAGAAACACACAATATTTAACCAACACGCACACACCACAACCAACACACACACTTATATAAAACACAGACACACACACCCACATTTAGTTAGCAAAGTTTGGTAGTTGCGAGAGAGGCTTTCTAGGTGAAGTTGCTTTTGAAGTCACCGCGCGAAATCGCTTCAGAACGAGAACATCTAGTGCCAAATAGAATACCGCTTCCAGCGCTGGAGAATCCAGAAGCTATATAGTCCAGAGCCACACACACCACACACCCAAAAAAAAAAAAAAAAAAACAAACAAACACTCAAACCAAACAAGGCAAACTGGTAAACCCAAAGATCTTAGTGAAAGTTTTCTTGCGTTTCTTTACCCTTTCGCCCGCTCGCCCGCCCCCTACATGTATTTTTCTATATATTTGATTGACTTTTGCAGGCTTGTTTGTGTATATGTATGTACATGTAGTAAGTATTTGCCTTTGTTTCTGTGTGATGATGATAATGATGATGATGCCCTGTGAGGAGCGATTGTCCCTGCTTGATAACCGAACCGAGCTTACCCTACCTTTATTTTCCTCTCATTTCCAGCATTTACGGCTGCCGCAGTAACAACTTTGAAATGCGCTTCGAAATGCAATTACTATATATAATATATATCCTATATAGCTGCTGCCCCATGATTTTTAATTTGTTAATTAATTTGTTTACTCATCGTTTATGTTTTTTTCTGCTTTTTCAGTTTCCGCTTGCCAAGGGCTTAAGCCTCCGCTTGAATGCTGTTTATATATACATTTATTTTAGTTAAAACCTTAAAACCCTGTTTATTTGCAGCGTCTCGACTAACCCACCAAAAAATCCCCAAAAAACCGAAACCCGCAACCCGAAAAAGTATGCTACAGTTTTATAATTTGCTAATTTGCCTGCCGCTCTGCCGCCGCCGCCATCGAGCTTATAAAAAACCCCCGAAAAACCCCCAGACCGAACCGAACTGAACCCGACTAATCTACGATAGTTTTAAGTGCGTTTTGCCTTTTTGCATATGCGAAAAACAACACCAAAGCTGGTTGGAAAAAAAAAGTAAACTTTTCCGCCAGCAACAAGTTAATTACACGACCGGCCAAAAGGGAAGGGCCTGGATGCAGGGGGAGTGAAAGCCGTAATTACAACTCGAAAACATTGTTATTTTAATGGGGGAGGCGTGGTGTCACACATTTACATTTATTAACTCGTGTCCTTTGGGGCCCAGGAGGCGCCCAAACTTTTATTTCCTTCCCGAACCTTTGCCACTGTGTGTGGCGCTGTTTTTTATATTTTGTCCGAGGCTTTTTCAACTCTATTTGCATAATTCGAAATCAAGGCGAAAATTACGGACAGTCAACGAGGTGGAAAGTTGGTTTTGGTACACAAAAAAGTTTGTTTTTCGCATATGCAGCTTTACGCTTAACTCTTAAGTCTTTCTCTCTCTCTATCTTTTTTACTGCAAACTAATTAATTTTTATTTATCTTTAGTGGATTTTTATGAATACAAATAATTATTTCCTCTAATTTTTCTACATTTTTTTCCACATGCTAACACACACATGCGCAACAACAATCTATGAAATATTATTAAAAACATGAAAACAATGTTCTCTCACCATATTTGCATGCAATATATATATATTTTTATATATATTTAATTTATGAATAACAAACATCACGCACGGATTTGGATCAAAAAACAAACGCTGCATGGAAAACCAACAAAACCGAAATTAAAACAATTATGCATATATTCTATTTGATTTCTGTGTCCACCCATAAATATATTTTTCATTCTTATCACCCAAAACACATGCTCACACTATAAACTTAAACCATTTATATATTTTCTGTACAAATATTTAACGCAATGCATGATTTTATTGGTTTATTTTTTTGGGCCGCCATTAGCGAGTCCGAAAATTCCCCTGAATGCCTCCTGTGTGATCTACACGGACGCCAGTGGACAGGTACAGTCCGGCCTGCCTAAAAGCGTTCTGTCCCGCATGGCCTTCTCCCTATAAAATATATATGCTACGTTTTATTTACTTTTTAGACCTTGAATAGAAATAAAACACAACCTAGGCAGCAAGTACTCGTGTTAGCCAAGAAGAGGTGGGTGGGAATCCCCGTGGCCCATTTCAGTTAATCAAATTAAATGCCTGGCCGCTCCTCAGACTCGGCTCAGCCCCCGGTTCAGGTCAGGAATCGTCAGCGAGCAAACAGGCAAATAAACAAACAAACTGGGGCAAAGGCGTGACCGAGACGGTGATGTCAGGAGGAGCTCTGAGCCGTGAGACATGAGACATGAGAGCTGGACACACCTCGGGGTGTCATAGCTGTTAGCAGTTGTTTGTTTACCACACACACACACACACCTCATCGACACCCACCCACACTGAATCCTAGAGATGTTACTTAAATATATATAAACTCTGTGTATTCTCTATATATATATATATTTCGATATCGTGTAGCCCAACCGGAGCGGGGCCTCTTGTACACTCAGTGTCCGATGCTAGTGAACGGCACCTTTTACATAATTAGGTAATTAGGACACTCCCACTCTTAATTCTTGATTATAATTCCCCGGCGAAGCTTCCAATGCCGATCTTTTGTGTGCTTAGCTTATGCCCTGGCTTCCAGCTTTTCGTGTGCTTCAGTTTAGCGAGATATATATAATTATATAGCAAGGCTTCTCGGCAGCTTTTGATTTTGTCCCTAACTTTCCTTGTCGCACCGAAACGAGGCCTCTCGCCATGATCCGATCTGATGACGATGGTAAAAAGTATTAACCCCACCTTTTACGATCTCTCTTTCTCTTCTCTCTCTCTCTCTTCTCTTTTCTTATATTTCTAGTGCCGCCTATTAGGATATGTAATTGTTACCGCCTAGTACAGCCCCAATAGAACCTAAGAAAAAGCAATCAGATCGATCAGATCAGAGATCAGAGATCATTTTTGAGTTGAGTTCAAGCACAGAGATACGAGTGAGTCCATCCCAGATAGCTTCCTTCAGGCGCTTCGCTTTCGAAGCTTTCATTTTGTTAGCTTTCTTGGCCAAGATTCTTCAGTTTGAGTTTTTGAGAGCGACTACTTGCTGCTTAAGCGATGTGTTTTATTTCGTGGCAAACTTTATGAACTTTATTTCTAAGCTAACGTTTGAGTTCCCTCACAAACACACACTCATACGATATATATAGGATGTATATCCATCCTCCCAACCAGATATCCCCTCAAGAGACAAAGACAGAGATTCAGTGCCCATTTTTTTTATCATTTCGCCATATGATTTACACTCTTCCGCCTTGTTTTTAAGATTGTTTAAGTCAGGGAAATTAAAACTAAACCTAGCTTAACATACGAGTATCTATATATTTTAAATGTATCATGTGAAACCGATAAGAAGACATATACCCACTACCTATACCAACATATATATCTCTAGTTAGCTCTATTAACTACGACTAACATCTGGAACTCCACCAACAAACATCAAGCAATTGTAATACCGAAACCGTATTTATTCTAACCAACCATTAACCATTCTAGTGAACCATTTCGATATTATAAGAGATATAACTAATTTGTGCTCTTTTTCTTTTCTTTTTTCTGCTCTTCTCTTTTTTTCGAAACTGAAAACCGATGAAATATATATATATTAAAAAATATATATATCAAAAAATACCAACTCCCCCGAATCACACACAAAAACCTACATACTCTTTATGATTTCCTGAATTGGTTTCCGTTTGCATCCCGCCATATCCAAAATAAACCGAAAAATATAACTGAAAACACACACGACAACAAACAAAAATCATGCCCAATCTATATAGTTACTGGACACCCTCCCGGTGTGCCAAGATTTTAATAGATCTATGTGCAGTCGGTTAAATTGTAGATTCGTTCATTTAACTGAAGGTAAGTGCATGTGCCTAAGTTCTTCCTTTCCCTCAGTTCACCCTCTTAAACTTTCTCTCTATCTCTATCGCTATACTCTCCCCTCCTTTCCCGCTCTCTTGGGTTTAGTTCCACATCTATATATCTTGAAACTTGAACGCTTTTAGTGCTTTCTCCTCCTAGACACTGTTGAGATGATTTCCGATTTAAGCCTAAGTTGTAGTTAGGAGAACACAACCAGTAATTCCGTTTAGTTTTGCTCAATTGGCTGATGTCTATGTCTTTGTTTTGAGAAAAATATATAAAACCATTCTATAAGTTTATACTTTTTCCTTATTTTTAGTTCAATAAATTTCAGTTTTGGCTTTCTGTCAAGATAATTACACACACAAAAATACACAAAAGTATGATGGAATATTGTAAAGAATCAATATTTGCGAGAGGTTTCTATTCCGGGCAGCAAAGTCTCTTGTTCCCCCTCACGTTCCATACAAGATCTCATGAGATTGTAATTGTCTGAGAGTCAGCTGCTGTTAAAGATCACTTTATTATTACCGAAAAATACTTGAACAATTTTTGGAAAAGCTTTCACTGTTTTCTAATGCCAAAAACCAACTTACTAGCCTGCGCCCAGTCCTATCTGTGAGTTACTAACGTGCCGCTCTCTCTTCTCTATCCCCCCGCTTACCAACGCTCCCATAGACGACAAGGTCGAGGTGATTGATCAACGTGTTGCTGTCTGCCGCGACCATGCCAACAGCCAGTGCCGCCGCAAGCAGTGTAAATACTACCACATACCGATTGTCCTGCCGCCGGCCAACATCATGGCGGCCATGATCACCAGTCCCAGTGACCAACAGGCGGCGGCAGCGGCAGCTGCGGCTGCTGTTCCCAATCCTGCAGCAGCAGCAGCTGCTGCCTACAACGGCGCCAGCAACTTGATCATCATCGAGCCGCAGCAGCAGCAACAGCAACAGCAGCCGCAACAGCAACAGCAGCCCCTGCCGCAGCAACAGCAGCAGCAGTTCAGTTACCACAGCAATAGCAACAATAACAATTACTATCACAGCAGCGCCAGCAAGCAGGCAGCACAGCAGCACGCCAGCAACATGTATCAGCAGCAGCAACACGCGCAGCAGCAGCAACATCAGCAGCAGCACACCATCACCTACCACTGCAGCTCCCCCTACTCGCCCTCATCGGCCTCCTCGTCGTCCTCCTGCTCGATAGCCACCTCACCCACGCTCTCCTCAGCCACCACGCTCTCCACCACCTCGACGGCCACCATGCCCACGCCCCAGCAGCAGTATCCCCAGCAGGCCACCTTCCTGAAGGCCTCGCCGGCTTACTACACCACGGATGCCACACCCACTCTGGTGCTGAGCAGCGACTACAATTCCAACTGCATCCCCATTCAGGCGACGCCCTTCATCTCGCTGCAGGCGGCACCGCAGCAACATCTGCTGAAGTACACAGCCCAGCCGGCGCCTCCGCAGCAGCAGCAGCACGCCTATGTGGGTCATCATTATCCATCGCAAATGGGTGCAGTGGTGGCCACCACTGTGGCTGCCATGCCGGCCACCACGATCACCGTAGCGGCGCCGGCAACGGTGGCAGCGCCGTCGACCTGCATCTAGGAGGGGGCTTGGGTCAGAGGAGGAGCAGGAGGCGACTCAATTCAGTTTCCCAGAAGCATCGTATATTAAGTCAGTAAAAGCGGTGTGTGGCGTTTGTGAAATCTCCAGAGATTTGAAATGAAATAATTTGGGCTACCAAAAGTAAGAAATGGAATATAAAACATAAAGTTTATGAAACAAAGAACTAGAAATTGTAAATCATCAAAGCCGAGGCTATGGAGAATTCAAAGAATTTCAATAATATACCATTTCCTACTTTTGGATAGTTAAAATTTAGTTTTTCAAATCTCCAGCTTTTTCCGAAAGCACACTGGATGGGCGTTTTTTAATTAAAAGTTTTGTCACCTACCTAATTCATTGGAATACTCGTTTTTTGTCAACTCCACACATCACCTAGATAACTTATATTGCATATATATTCTTCACAACCTAAGCCACACGATACGTATACCAATCATAAATATCCAATCCCCAGTCTCCAAGCTGAAATTGGAATAAATCAAAAGGCAAATGCAGAACTTGGCTGAAGGTCTAAAGTCTAGTAAAAAAAAAACTTCAACAATCACACCCTAACACAAACATACACACACAAGGTACATTAATTGAAGTTTTTGATGAAAATTAAAGGTTGATACAAACTATTTACAAAAATAAGAACCGAAAGTACTATTTGGGGCTGAGAGATGAAAACTCTGCAGAACTCTTTCGTACGTATAGCAAGACTTAAAGGTGTAAGCATTCGATTTACACATCAAGTGACATGCATTAGAGGGAAAATATTGAGTGACGACTCTACACAATATTACAAAAACCGAAATGAAAACAAAAAAAAATAAAAATAAAGAGTGTTGTTAAATGCAAAAGGAAACAGAAAATTAGCAATTAAAAATTGAACTTAATAAGAGGAGAGAGCGCAGTTGCATTAAAATTAGTTAAAAACTATTTTAAACTCTAGTGTTCCATATTTCAAAGCAAATAAAAATACAAAATAAAAGTGAATACCGGTACATAGAAGTGGATAAACAATTAGTGAGGAGGAGTGTTAATATTAGCTAAGGTTAAGCCTGACAAACAGAGCAGTTCTCCACGGCAAATAGTCAAAATTAATCAAAACAAAACGAAATCTACATAGGCCATAGGTAAGCAGCAAGAACAACTAAAAATAAATTCATAACAATAACAATAATATCGATAACGATAACGATAGCGATGAGGATGAAGATGAAAAAGTACAGTCACGTCCTATTTTTGCAACAACGATTTACTACAAGCGAGAGGCAAACGATCCAGATGTGCATACGGAGATTTTATTAAGCAGAAATCAGATACAGAGTACAGAAACCATAATCCTTTTTTACATTTTATAATAACGATCAAGATAAATCAGCAGAACTACAGCCAGAGAAGCCATATTTTTTATATATACAAAGGAAGCATCAAAAACCACACTGATAAACAAAATCGAATGCGGCGAACAGTCGCAAATTTAATCAAATCTAAAGCGATAAGCATTTTTTGCAGCAACAAACAAAGACGGAGACTTTTTTTGAAAGTGTATCATTTAGCTGAATTCTCTAGTAAATGAAAGGCCCCCAATAAGCTCACACTGAAATCGAAATTGTATCGTACTTATTATATATCTCTTCCTATGCAAACCGATTTGTAAGCACTATATATGTATATAGCCATTGCCCACTATATGCGACTTGAACTTATTTCCCCATAACGAGATTCTGTTGTAATTAAGACGACTTGTGACTTGGTTTTTAAACACACACTTGAGAAACTTGTATTTGGAACACAGAATAACAATTACAATAAATTGCAGAACAGAAACTAATTATAATATATACAAGCAAGCATACGTATATACACTATATGTATATATATTACATATATTTATGTCTGTACACGTATATATATATACATTAACACAAATATATATATATTTACTAAAGGCAACTAAACATGAAATGTGATCTTTTAAAGAAACAAAATGAAAATGAAAACCGAAAACGAAAACGAATGAGGAATAATAATTGAACGAGGACAGTCTGGCAGGATAAAGGATATTAAGAGAGCCACTGCTAGAAGGATAGTTAAACGTATTTTTAAATTGGTTCCATCTCGAGGCAAGCGTACGAATATCTCCATTCAATAACGAATAACACCAATAATACTCGACATCTAGCTAATAATTGTTCAACAATAACAGATTTACCTACATATACATTTAAGGGCTGGCTATAATATACGGAAATTTGTTTTCATCATCGCTACTATCTACCACTTTCACTATCACTATCACTATCACCTGGATCCCACTCTCTCTCTCTTTCTATTTGACACCTTAACCTAATCGTAGTACTCAACTTCAGCTCGCTCTCTTCGAAGCCACTTACTCGTACTTCCCGTACTCTCCAAATAAGAATGCCTAATAAGTTTCCGTCCATTATAAGCAGACCTTAATTCTATGTGTGGCGACAGCAAGTGGAACAGTTGTAAACGAATAAATTACAAATAAAATAAACTAAAATAAAGAAAACCTAGCTAACATAAACAAGTAAAATAAATGATAAATTATAAACACACATACTCGTAGATTCTCAAAACTAAAAACTCGTCGACATTTTAACAGTTACTAACATTTATTATAACAGATGAGTAATACAATAAGCTGCAAAATGGCAAACCAAAAAAATAATGAAGTTTTGTGTAAAAAATAAAAATGTTCTTTAAATAACACACAAAAAAAAAAAATACAAAAATAAAGTTGAAAAAATGAGAAAAAAATGCAAATCAAATAAGTGGACATGAGAAATCCTAGTTACTAAGCAAACTAAACTGCATACACATATAGACACTATAGAATCATTGTACCATATAAGAGATTTCAAAGGAATTCTGTTCGACTTGACATCTCCCTAGTATGTGTAGACTGGCCCCGTGCGTTGGCGGGGCCTCGCATGTAGAATAGCACGAGTTTGTAAACTAGAAACGAAACTTTTATTTGCCTTAACATCAAACCAATATATACACCAATATATATACACATTGATTTCAATGCGATCCTTTCTACGTTCTGAATAGTTTTCACTTGACGCGTGTACATGGCGCATGGAGCATATGGGCAGAAACTATAATCAATGCAAGAGAATATTTCTGGAACGAAGGAACAGAACAGAAAGGGAAACAGAAGGGTTTAATGTAGTTATGTGTAGAGTCTCCTTCATTGTAAGTCATAGTTATTATTGTTAATTTTAGTTTATATTTACACATATATATTAGATCATTATGATTATTAATTGTGAATATGATGTGATGTGTTTATTGAAAGAAAAACAAAAACGAAACTAAAACAAACAAAAACAAAAATACAATTACTGAATGTTGCAACGTAAAAGAAAACTAAATTTATTGTACTACTGAGAGAGAGCAGGATAAAGGAGTAAGGAAAATTAGGAGGAGTGTGCGGACAGTTCATTTTACTCAAGATCAGATCGTAAATCATACTGTGGCATTACACTATGATATACACGGAATATGTTTGTACGTACTGTAAGTAGTTATTCATTTTTGTCAGGTGATATCAACGAATTTTTCGCTATGTTCTTCATGCAGAGATCCGAATCGAACTCTCTGCTTAACCCCGCCCTCGATTGTCCTATCTATATCTCGTATCTATATATTGTTTTTGTACTTCAGTTAAGTTTCTACATATTATTTCTCCGTCTTACATCGTTTTTTTGTGTTTGTGATACTCGCGGAAGGAGGTCGAGGAGAGAATAATTGTTGTTCGTTGTTTATTTTTGTGTTCATATATATTTTTGTAGTTTGTTTTATTTTTTATAAATATACATTGTATTAAACATATATTAAATATACATTAATGAACTAGTATATACAACTTAACTATACACATATACAAATAAAGATGAATTGGAATAATAGTACGTAAGATATGGAGTTTTTGGCAGGAAGAGATCCCCCCTGAGGGACAGAATAACGATGAGAACAAGTTTGGGTGGGCGAAAGCGACCCTCTGACGAATGATAAATGATAGCGATGATACATATACTCCTAAAAAATAAATACAAAAAACATTAAAAAAAATCACACAAAAAAAAACGAAAATTTTTTAAAAATATTTAATAAACAAAATCATTATTACCTATTATTATTATTATTATTATATTTATTATTATAATGAGAACAAATTTAGTTATTATTCATGTAAAGAACGAACAAGGAAGGCAAAGCAAAGCGAAAACAAATCTTGCAAAATGCAACAACAACAACAACGAGAAGAAGTCAGAGATGAGAGAAATATTGATGAAAATGAATAAGAAGCTGGCAAGTGAGAAAGATGATGCGAAGAATGAATTATATTGATAATGAAAAATACAACATTTAAAGTTATTTAGCAGTAAATGGGAAAAAAATAAAAAAAACAACAACAAAAAAAACAAAACATGAAAACAACAAACATCAATGAACAACAAACAAAAACAATGAAATACAATAAAACACAAGAAATAAATTACAAAAAAAAAGAGTTTTTCCTATTAAGGGTTTATGGAGTGTTATGTTTTGGCATACATTTTTTATTTAAGGTATACAAATTTTTATCTAGAAATATAATTGTTTTCAAAGATTTTAAAATCTTTTCAAATTTTGGAAAAATCGTGTTACGATATTATAAAGCTGTCATGGAAAGGATCAGTTAATTTAAGAGTCTAGGAAAGTCAGCAAATGTTCTGCGTTTTTTGGATAGATTCACCTATCGAGGAGCCTTATACTTTTATTTAGTAATGCAAACGAGACCTTTTAAAATATAAAATAGAGACGACATGCAAATCAAAAAAAGGAACAAAAACCCTCCAGGACTCCTGTCAGTGTGTCAACTATTTGGTGAAATGCGAAAAGGTAAAGTATGAGCACATCCTGCAATCTGTCATTAGTTGTTGATGGCCGGGGCTTATGTCGGCATGGAACACAATGCATCTGCATATATCTTTGCCTAAGAATGCTCACATCCCACATGCATTATTTCTGCTTAACCGCAGAGCCAGAAAACAAAAGGAGGCCAAGCCGACAAAGGGAACTTGGGAACTCTCAAATTTGCTTTCCCTTTTCTGCGGGGAATGGGAAACTAAGCGTATGCATGCACACGTAAATTCCCCAAGTGCCAGTGCAGGAAAACTAAAACTGAGAGAGAGAAAAAAAAAAATAAGGACGAAAATAAAAGTGGAAAAACCAAAAGGGAAAACTACTGGGGGAAAAGGGGTGAAGGCAAACGACGTGAACCTGGCACATGGCAGTGAAAAATGTGCAGGAAGAGGTGAAGCGAGCGAGGAGGCAAAGAAACTTGCAATTTTCCTCTGAATTTTTCCTTGCAAGTTGGCATCCTCCCACACACACTAGCGAGTGCCACATAAGTTGTCTATTTCACACACCAACGCGCCCTGCATCGCTGGCTTGGCTACAGGATGCGAGGTCCTTCGGGGACTCCACTTTTCGATGACTTGGTGGCCATATGGCGTCGTAACCGTTGCAATTAGTTGGCAGCGGACCCAAAATATTGCCCCCCCGACACTCACGTCCCCTGACTTCTAAACAAGTGTAATTAATGGGTGCGGATTATTGATATCGAAAAAGGTGAAAATTGTCGGGTTGATAGTGCCGCATTGTTGAAAAATTGCCACAGATTATTACTCAACCGTAAGAGTGTAAAGGTGTGAAAATGGAAATTCTTTGCAAGTAAAACTATGCCAAACAAGAAAGGAAGTTTAGTTGGGAAAGACGAAGCTTTTATACCCTTGTACTTTGGAATTGGATCTGTAAAACCAATTATAACTATGCCAAAAGTGCTTTTATTTCAATTCAGAAGTCTTTTCTGTGTTGGTTTTTATTATGACAACAAATCTGCATAATTAAAATTTATCAAACAAAAAGGTATAGAAATGGGGTCAAGTTTTGGGTAATTTCTGGATCATAAGATATGGAATATTTTGTAAACGGTTGGCAATCTGACGTAATTGATAAATTCTTCATATTATTATAATTATTATATAAGTCGACCAAAGATATAAGGGTATTACAACTTATAGCATTGATTTTATGTATTTAAAATAAAATACATATATGAAATGAAATGTTAATTTAGTTTTTTCTACAAATAATTATATAACAATGAGAAATTTTGTATATTTTATTTAAGCCTTAATTCCACTTATTATGTCAAGTTAGAAACATGGCTGACACCTGGCTTCCCTTGTGTTGCCGACATTTATCTGCCATTCTTGGGGATTATATCCCTCATATCGCTGACTTCAATTGGCCGCAGTATCTGGCCGAAGAACATCCATTAGGGCAAGTGGGGTTACACGGTCATGGCATACAAATTAACACAGAAATTGCTTTATTATCAGGCGGTGGCCACCTTACCCGCCCCTTATCAGCGCCGGCAATTGACAATGTGTGTGCGATATGGGAGCGAACGTGGGATATATAGTACACTGAGAGGGAAAACTGTGAATTTAAATCGAGAATTTAATTTATTATTAATAAATTCATGAATTAAGTAGATGAAGTCTAAGTAATTGTATTATTTAAGATAGAGAAAGTAAGTATTGAATTATTTATAATATATTTAGTCTCTTTTCCTTCTTAAGATTAAAGAATAAATCTACTATTGTGTAAATTTTTAAGATAAATACAATTGTTATTACCACTTATTTTTTAAACAATTTAAATTAATTTAATAATAATATTCCCGGTGCATTTGTGTATATGCTCTCCAAGCCCAAGCAGGCGGCCACTTTCGCATGATGTTGTTAATGATAATGCCGCTCCAAAGTGTCCCCGCCCTGTCGACGGCCCCAACCCTTCTGTTACTTCCACCATGTCCCTACTCCGCCACGAAGGATGTTGGCTAGCTGACGTTGATGAGACATGTGGTGCGGTTGTTGTTGCCGCTGCTGCTGCTGCTGCTGCTGTTGCTGCTGGGCATCGTAAAAATCATTTCCTGTCGTACATAACACGTAACGTGGCGTTTATGTTTACGTCTCGTTGTCGCTGACGTTGTCCTTACACCACACACACACCCACCCTCACCCACTTGGGCAGGACATGAAAATTTAATTGTCGCTTAAAGTGAGTTTAAAGGGAGCAACGGACGAGGAAGAGAGAGAGCTCATTAAATTAATTTAATCACGTTAATTAAAAATTGCTTCAACGTGAGCATGGAACGAGCGGCGTCCGTTCCGTTTGTTTTTAGTAAAATTTAATAGTGCCAAGCAAAATATTTGCACAGCACGTACACCTTGCTTGCTGTTACACCTGCGGGGCAAAGGATACAGGACAACAAGGAACCCATACACAATCCCGGGCATCCCAATCCCACACTTGTTGTTTCTGTTGCTCGGGAGCAATTTACGTGTCAATAAATGTCCTTGGGGGAATTAGTAATAATTTAAAGGGTTCAATCCCAAAAGGTTAAGGTACTAAAGCCAGGGATGAACGCTTGCGAGGTATTAACAAACTGTTTATGTTTCCAACAATTACAGTTTTTAAGAGCTGATTTATTGGATATTAAATAATTTGTAAGATAAACTGTATTTTAAGCTGTCTTGACTTCATGTTTCCTGACTTATCTCACACAGCAGACGCCTTTCTTGGCTGCTTAATAAAAAATTAACTGGTAATTATGTTTCGAAGATGGTAAGTAAAAGTGCCCAAGTGGCCGAGACCGCCGCCAACTTAATTTCTGCACTAACCAAACGCTTCAATTAACAAGAACAACAAGCTGGGGCCAATGGCCAGGACTAAGAGCAGGACGAAGACCACGACCACTACTCCCACTGCCACTTCCCAGGCAACACTAAATTTTGTTAAGTTTTAGGGAAACTTTTTTGGTAGCACAAACTTATTGGACGAGCAGCAGCAGCAGCAGCAGCAGCAGGAGGAGGGGAGACGGAATCGCTCATGAAAAATTTAACCAGCCAACGAGGGGAGTTGGCAAAACTTAAATTTTATTGCCTATAAAGACGCATTAACTTATGCCGGCACAAGGATGCAGCAGCATCAGTGGCAGCGCCCGGCGGAAGTGGATCTCTCGGCTTAAGCGGAAACGGAAGTGGCAGAGGTGGCGGCGGCAGCGGCAGCGAAAGCGAGCTGGCGAGCGACAAATGTGCGTGCGTAATTTATTCGCCAGGTGGAGGAAGCCCTGGCTCTTGCATAACAGGGACAAATTGAGGGGAAAGGATGAGGGTCTGAGGATGGTTGGGTTTTTTAGCCAACGTCTGCAGTTCTTGCGGCTCTGCTTCTTGGTTTTTCTTAGCTCTACCATTGTTTTGCGGCCAAACTGAAACTTTTTCCCTATTGATCAGCACAAAAATGTGCTCCTAATTGAAATGTTGCCAAAGTAAATCTTTGCTCCGGCCCTCAAGGTGCCTTTTGTATATATTAGAGAAGCGGCTTTTACAACTTTCTGATAGAGCTTATGGCTTCTAGATTGGGCCAAACCACTTTACTTAATAAGTTGCCCTAAAGTTGTACACATAAATAAGTTAGCAGAATGGGGTTTCCCTTTGTTCACTAGAGAAACGTTTAATTTTTCATAGAGTTTTAATAATTTTTGTGGGATTTAGAACCTTGGAAATCTTAAATATGTATTCTCAATCGAATCTTGTTCTAGAAATTCGAAATGTTTGGGTAAAAAATATATTTTTTTGCACCAAGAAAATTTAATCATTTTTATGTTGCACCCTGGGGGCACTTTTACTTTTGCCCCGCCACCTTTTAACCTTTTAGCCCCTCTCCTTTGGCACCTCTGGAAGCCAACCTGCGTTGGTTCCTCCTCCTTTTTTGCAATATATAATTGCTGCCACCGCTTGCAACGTCTACACAACTTTGTCTGACCATAAATTTGCATTCCTTGCTCCTTGGTTCCTTTTTCTCGGCTCTTACCTTTTTCCAGGGGAACTAGAAATATGGCCACTTGGTGGGGGAACATAAAGTTTGCTTAGCAAAATTGCACAAGCATCTAGAAATATATATGTATGTATGTATGTCGGTATATAGGGGAGATATATAACAAAAATGCATTACGAATAAACAACAGGCGACCGGTGAGTAATGTGGTGTGATATGAAATTGCACTGATTTAGTGCCCCGAATTTGCCAGGCCATTTATTTTGGCCAACTGTCCCCGTGGACTTGAAGATACCAGAAGGCCAGACATCGGGAAATTCCCCTAATTGCCGTGCCTTGAGCTTTGCTCCTCCCGAGAAACCTGGGTTTCACCTTAAATTTTAGCTGCAACTCTGCTTCAAAATATGTATGCGGGAAGAGTGAAAATTTTAGCCAACTTTAATTTTAATCAGAGAATCCCCTCTGCCTCGTGCGAATTTTCTGTGGACTTAGTTTGCAATTTTCGCACTGCCAACGCGACGTATACGCAATTTCAGGAGCTGAATCAAATGAAACGTAATGCACCCGTCGGTATGCAAGTTCCTCATTCTTTTTTTTACTTTTTTTTTGTGAGGGTATGCAGGATTCTTTTTTTTATGGGGGGTTCCCGGGGTCAGGTCGCTCGCTGAATTGACTAAATTAACTAGCGCGCTGGCAAAAAGTTTGTTTGCCCTTCCGACGATTGCTTCACTGCTTTGGGTTTCGACCAGAAAGAAAAAAAAATACTTTATAGAAGAAAGAAAGTCGCGAGTAAAGGTTACTATATAAAGTAGATGGGGCACAAAAGATTCGCGGTCAAATATTTGATTTTTGCTGAAATTATGCAACGCTGCATTAGGCAATCGCCGAAATGCACAAATTCCTAGTCAGCCACAATGGAATGGAGCTGAAAGGTTACCCAGGGAAATGGAAAAAGGATCCAAGCAGCGAAGGGGAAATTATTTAATATTAGTTCGAAGAAATAGGTAATTTGATTATAAAAGTCGTTACTTTCTTTTGTAGTTTGGTTACTCGAGAGAAAGAAAGAAGAAAATAAGTGAGGAAAGGTACATATTTCACATTAAACATAATTTATTTATTTAATATACATTTATTGGTATATAACCTCTCCATATTTCAAAAAATAATTGAAGAAATCACACAAGAACCCTCACAAAAATCCGCCTCAGGTGCCCAAGGACTTTATGTGTATAAAAACGAAGGAAGGGCAGAAGTAGCAAAAGGTTGCATAAGCCCAAGCCCCCACAGCAGCAGCCAAGCAGATGCAATGCAACCAAATCCCGTTGACAGTCAATCGCAGGAGCCGCCGGAGGACTCGCAGTGATTCATGGGCTTTTCGCAGACTTCAGTCCCATACCCCGGGAAGTTATTGAAACCCGACAGTCGCAGCAGGACAACAACAACATTTCGGCAATGCAAAAGGATGCGCGGCGCTCTGGAGGCGGAGGCCAGTACTTTGCATAAAATATTGAGATTCCGTGTTAAGCGGCACTTAATGCAAATGCGGTCCAAAGGCTGTCAGCGCCGAGCAGAGGTCGAGAATTCCAGCACAGGGATCAAGGAGAAGGACTACGGCTTACTTCAGGTCCGATCGGAGATATACAGGGAATAAAGTTTTAAAGACAAAAGTTAGCTTACTTAGAGAAAAGTTTGGTAACTCTTAAAACTTAAAACCTTTAAGCTTTTGGTTTGTAATATAAATAAATAGATTAATTGATTAATTTGTAGCTAAGACTCGTTACATATTGGAAATCATTTTGGTGACCAGACTCTGGGTCAACTGGCAGTGACCTCCGGCGGCAAGTTCGAGAGTCAAGCGCTGGCTCGACTTTCTCGTGTAGCTGGAAAATGAAAACAAGACTTTTGCCTTTCGAACTCTTTCATGTGCAACAACTGCAACTTGTCAAGCACACATACACTCTTCCTGGTCCATAAGCAGCAGCAGCTGGTGCATCTGCATTTCTGTAATCTGCATCCTCTTCGTCCCGTCGTCCTGATTCCAATGCTGATCCTGTTCAGCGGCTGTGGCAAATGTGTTTGCATTTCAGGTGTCAACTGCAAAAACACATTCAGCTTTGTTGCAATAACAAACAAACATAGTGCAGCCAATCCCTGTCCTTTCGCCAGTCCCTACTCCTGCCCCTGCTCCTGCCCCTGCTCCTGCCCCTGCTCCTGCCTCTGCTGGCAGCATTTCAAATACAATGAAAACATTTTACTTAACAGCCAACAAGAAATGCGAAAACGAGCAGCATTTTTGGACACAAAACAAAGCCAACGACGGAGAAGAGGAAAGCAATTTTTGTCAGAGTTTTCGTTTCGTTTTCGAGTCGAGTCGAGCGAGGTTGAGAGGTCCTCTCCGGTTTGGGCTTACAGATTTGCAAAATCAATGCAAAATGTTTCTTCATTTTACAATTTTCCGTTTTCTCATTTGGATTCCCAATTGTTTCGGTGCACAGATTTTTGCCAAAGGGAAACCAAACCCAAAAATCGATGAGTTAGTTTGAAAGAACATCTTTTTTGGGAGATTGACTTGAGGAAATATATCAAAAGTTTGATTTTACAAAGAGGTTTATTATATATTATATTCATATTAATTTTTTGATCCCTTAATTCATACCAAACCCCTTCAAGCTCCTATAATGATTTGATAAAACGCTTTTCAAACTGTGCTATGCAAACTGAAGTGCAATTATCTGGCCAAACTGTAAACAAAATAAATTCACCGAGCAGCTGTGACATGAAACAAAATTAATTACCGCCGCCCCTCAAGAAAAAGGACTAAGAAGCTGAAGAAGTTGCAGTTGGCGGAATAGGAAAGAGGATAAAAATACCCTTACTCAGAGCCGAAGCGAAAAAAAAAGAAACAAAATAAAAATCAACTTAAAAATGGCGACAAAATTGCAATGGACGAAAATAAATTTCGGTCTAGGGTCGCCTTGAAGTATGCCATGAATTTGGGCATTAAGCCACCGCCCACTACCCACTACTTCCCATTGCTGCCATGCCACCCGCTTTTCCTAGACAATTTGAGGCAATCATGCACTCGTTAATCTTGCTCAGGGGCCGAAAATTAATAGTTAACCTGGCCCAGGACTCTCGCTCTCCCTCTCTACTTTCTACTCCTCACCTCTTCTCTTTTCTTCTCGGCCAAGGAGAAAAATGTGCTGGCGAGCAAATTAAACTCGTTCTAAATACATTACTGGGCAGCGCTTCCAGAAGGGGCGAATGTCCTGTTCAAGGAGCTGGAGCCGAATGGAAAGACAAACAAACAACACAGGAGCCCTGGGTGACAGGCTGAGAGACAGACAGAGAGTCGGGCAGCAGCAGCACCAGCAGCAGCAGCAGTCCGGGCAACAACAAGAGCTAAACAAGATTAATTATACCTGAAAAGCCAAAGTCAGTTTAGACCAAGTCGTGGCCTTTTGACTTTTCGACGCTGGCAGCGGCGCCGGCTTCGAGTCCTTGTCGTTGCCCTCGAGCGTCATTTAGTGTGGACAGCGTCAGGGAAAAAGGGAAAATCAGGAGGTTTCCAAGGCAAAGCTGGTCACTTGGCTATTTTATAGGGGAAAGTGGGGATATATTTCAAGAAAATTATAGTTATGAAAAAATATGAAGCTCAAGATCAAGTATATATACTTTCTAGAGTCAGAAATAACATAACTTCTTAACTTAGTAACTCTTGAATAAATATCTCTTTATTCTCTTTAACAAATCCTTTTGAATATTTTTTAAATTTATTATTAATCCATATTATAGCTAGTTTTATTAGTGACACCTCCAGTAACAGGACATAGCAGGACATCCGCTGAAGAACTTGAAGTCCGGCTCTTGTTTACTCGCCTTGGCCGCTGTTGCTGTTATTGTTGCTTAAACGCTCGGAAAATCGGGGAGCAGATAAAAAGCAGCTGAAGCCGAAGAAGTGTCGTCTGTGTTTGCCCAAGGAAGGCTACAAAAAAAAAAAAAAAGAAAAGGCGACACTTGAGCCAGGTGAGATGGCCCAAGGAGCAGGAGGATACAATCGAGTGTTGAAAAATAGAAAAACAGAAATTGGAGAAGGATGATTCTTGCGGTGCTGCACAGCTTCAGTATGAATTTGCTTACCTCTCGATTGATGGGGTTAAATTGAGATTGAAGGAGCTTACCAATAGCCAAATGATGTGCGCCAGGATAGTCTAAGGATAAATGAGAATTTTGGTAACAAAAACCAGGACACACGGAACTTTGAATTGAAATAAAGAAAAAACAGCCTAAGTGACTTTTCAGTTTCCTATTTAAGCTTATATAACCCAAGCATAAACATCCTTTATCCTATTTTCCTACGAACCAGGATACCTAATCACCATTTTGCAAACTTAACCCCAAGGATATATGGGTATGTTTACTTTCTATCGATTACGATTTGCATCCGGAATCGATTGCTGATTTCCAGTGATATATTTGAAAGTTTGCCTACGATTCGATTGACCTCAGCTCAGCTCCTGCTAACGAAGCCTGTCAATCCATTATCCTCACCCCCAGACGACGCACACACACACACACACACGTACGTCCCACTTAACCCCACAATGCCGGCCGGGATTGAGCCCCCGGGCATTGAAACATTCCGCCAGCCCACCAGCCCGTCCCAGGTGGGGACAGAGACCTGGTCCAAAGTGCGTCAAAACTAATGGCCACCGACAACAAAGTAAATGAAGCATGGCTCCCGGGGCCAGGACAAAACCAACAGGCAACCGACCAGGCCAAAGAGGTCAGGACATGCGAGAGGCGAGAGCCCAAAGCGGAGAGCCATGAGCCACGTCCCTGTTTCAGTTGCTGCTGTCGCCAGGACAGCCTCTCCCTCAGCTCTCCTCTCCTTCTATGAGCCTGTGCTGTGTGTGTGTCCTATACTGATGTCCTGGCTCGTAATAGGCAAAATGAAAAATCTATAGAGTTAAATGAGTGAAAATCAGGAAAATGCATTAATGAATGAATGACAGCAGGCACTGTCAACAGCAGCAGCAGCAGCAGCATCCATCTGGCCATCTGCCTCGCAGCCGGGCAGCGGCAGGGCATCCTGGCAGCCCCCTTTTTCCGCAGGACAACGATGCCGCAGGACTTTGAGGGCGTACGTGAGTGACTGATCGAATGTGTGTATGTGTGTAGCATTCACGGGGGAGTTTCACTATAAGAAAACTTCTTATTAAATTAGAGATGCACCCTTGAAATCCCAGAAAAATCCATTAAAATGTTAAGAAATTAGTAATAATCAACATTACAAAATGGTCTTTTTGTACTTGTTTAGAATAAACAATTGAAGTTTGTTTTAAATTGTAAAAAATACAAATTTTAAAAGCTTTGAAAAGTCTTAAAATCCCTTGGGGGTTGCTGCGAAAAGAAGTGTAGATTTTAAAGTGGTACCTAAAATATCCTAGGAAATATATCCACAAAAAATCTTTATATTTATCTTCTTAAGAATAAAATAATATTTCCAACAAAACCAAGGAAAAACTAAATTTTTACAAGTATCTTTCTTAAAGTTATCCCAAAATAACATTTTAAAAGTGTTATATTCAATTTTCACATGCAAATTAAAGAAAAACTCAATTAAGAACTTAAATTATGAATGATAGCCACCTTTCACTTGCTCATTATTTATTCTCAGTGTTGGTTTGGCCCCGGGTTGTGGCCACTTTCGCCACCCCCCCTGTTAACCTGGATGGACAGGTCAGGCTGGAGATGTGCTCCCTGCTGAGGCTGCCTCGTTGGATGTCTTATTTATGAATGCACACCGGGCGGGGGCTGGCTATATATAGTGTGGGTTGGAGATCGGAGCACGGTAATGCTGCTGGGCTTAGCGTGTTCTACAGCAGGTATGATAACCGACGTTCAACACGTACGCAACTGGTCCACGTCCGCTCATCCGGGTCCGTTGTGTTGGCATTCTTAATAGCCCGGCATCCAAACAGTTGCAGCTTCTCCAGGGGGATATGTGGATGCGAAATGCGGCTGTGAGTGTGAGGAGGAGGTGGTTAGAGGACTGGACACATGCAGAGAGAAGCACCCCACTGACAGTTGATGCAACGCAGTTGGTTGTAACCCTCGGTAATGTTCCTATTTTCTGGGGGAAAATACCAATTCTAGACGCACCGGCTCGCCTTTGGATAACTCTCCGATTTCTGGCAAGGCAAAAGACGACTCTTCCCCGTCGAAAACCAATCGAGCATAACTCTAGTGCCTCCTGATTTGCTCTCCACACATTTGCACCGTCGCTGGTTATCCAATTGCAAGCACACATTCCCCCCTTGACTCTGTATCTGTTCAAGTGCACTGGGAAAAATAGAGGAATTATTTACAATTTAATATAAACAACGCAGAAAAAATATATAATTATTTATGCCAAGTAAAAGAGTTCTTTGTGTTAGTATATATAACTATTAAAAATTATTATTTTTATTTATATTTTATCTTAATTTTGAATATTATTTTTAGAATTTCTAAGATTTTTAAGGCTTTTCCATTATATAAATAAAATTACCTTAATTATATTGCATTAAAAGAAAGAAAATATCACTTTTAAAACGTTTTTCAAGCTCTGATCCTTGTTATTTAATCGTTAGATATCATTGTTTCCTTAATTATATTATGTTATTAATATTATTCATATTTTTAAGCTCTAAAAAACCTTATGCAGCTTTCAGTTAAACCAAAATTCTTCAAGTGCATGGAGCCCGCAGTGCAGCAAACATTTTTCGCCTATGAAAACGTTGTCGCATATTAACGTAATTAGTTCATGCGCCCCATAGAACTTTGCCCTGTCTGGCTGCAAGCCCTCCTCCCCTCCTTGACCTCATCCTCAACCCTTTAACCCTTAACCTCTGCTCCACCCAGCCCCAACATGTTCGTCCCCCAATGTGTTTGCGGTGTTTGGGAATTGTGGCCGGAATTATGATGTCCAGGACTCTGGCCATTAAGCCCTGCCCGATGAGCAGCCGTTGCGTGCGTGTTTTACATACGAATATGGCCAGCACCGAATGGCCAGTACAGTGCGGGCCATGGCTGTTAATTGAAACGTGATTGTGTCCTAGGTTTGGGTTTGGGTTTGGAGTTTGGACTTTGGTTGGCCGAATTTCTGGGGGTTCCATAGGCTGCGGCGCTTCCTTTTTTGACACTTGCAATTGCAATTGTCACGGGTCCAACTTCCCAGGCCAGTTGGCCTCCGCCTCGTCCTCAGTCTCATTCTCTTCCCCTTTTGTCAGGCACACAAATATAGTTTCGCATTTAAATTTGCAGCAATATAATTTAGTTTATGCTTTTGGGCTTTGGGGAATTGAATTTGCACGCATGCACAATTGAATTTGAATGCAAAGTGGCTTCGATATCGAATGCATTATTAATTTACCACACACGCACTGCCAGATGTCCTTTAGTCGCCATCCTTGGCCGGCATTCCCCTTTTCTCTTCAGCACACCACACACATATACGGAAATATGTATAGGTTTTTCACTTTCGCAAAAACCCCCGGACATTGATACTCGTCCGCAGGATGATGATGACGAGGACGATGTGATACTGGCACTCGCAGAGAAAGAGAATTTTAAATGTGCATTTAATGTGATTAAGCCCGGGGTCTTAGGTCCTCGACAACCCCAAATGCTCCTGCATTTCCAATTCCAATTTCTTATCGGCGCCTGCACTTGTGGTTGCCTAATTAGAGACATCTCTCTCTCGAATCAGCTTGGACTTGGGCTTGGGGTCAGGCGATTAACGTAAGCCACAGGAGAAGTGAAGGAATAAACCATAATGGAATTGAGCGCATTAACGTTTTAGCCTGAGGTGAGGCAGCAGGGTTTAGAGCAGTGAATGGGGTAGTGAGGGTTATGGGCTTGGAATTAATCTGTGAACAGCCTCATAAGAGGAGGTCGAGTCAATTGCTAAGGCATCCCTGTTTTCTAATTTATATTAAATTAAAAGAAATCCTTTATTCTGACATTGATAACTAAACATTAATTAAGCAATATCTTGTTATTCCCTTCTATAAACCCAACCAGCTCATAATCTTATCCAAGTTACTCAAAATAATCTGTTTTGAATCAACCTGGGTCTAATTAAGACTTTAACAATTGCTTTAATCAATCTGGAGATCCTTTCGGAAGCGCCAGCCCATAAAATCGATAACACCCACATTTGCATCCAGGTTTTCCTGAGGCAAATCCAAGTGTATACTGGCCACACACTGGCCGCCTTCGGTTCAAGCCAGGACGTCATGAAATTGAGGTTATGTCATTTGTTTAGTTTGTTGCCTCAATTATTTAGCAGTCAGGCAGGCAGGCAGGAGGCAGACCGAATCGAGGCTTGGCCTTTCGAGACAGGACACTCTCTCTCGATGTCCTTGCGGTGTTTATGCAATTACATAAATTCTGTGTGACAATTTCGATTTGGATTTTCTTTTATTCAAATTATGTCCATCAGGGCCCAAAAAGCAGCAGCAGCAGCAGCAGTAGTACATTTGAGCTGAATGTTATAAAATATTTATTGCCGGCAAATAAATCCCACACACTGACACGAGCAGACGTCGTTATGGTAATTAATTTCAATCCAACACGAGACCTGGCATAATCTTATTTATGCGACTTGAGTCTGGGCCAAGGGATTTGACATTTCTGATTTAGAATTTAGCATTTTCGATACATATATATTTTTCAATTCTGCACTCTGGTATTCCTTACTAATTGATGGGACTCAAGATGCGTGTCAAGAAAAAGAAGGAACCCCCGAAGGATGTCAAAACCGTTTGTACTAAATAAACTGCAGAGGATTGGGTCCCTTACCTCGCCCTTGCGCTCGACCGCAACAAAATCAATTGCCTGTCCAGGATGGATGGCCTGGCCAATATTTGAGCTTGGCCCTGCTCATGCAAAATTTAATTTTAATTTCCAGCAGCGAGGCGACTGTGTGTTGCAAAAGTGAGAACAAGCCAATTTCCTTTCACAGCACTTTGGGTATACACACATTTTAACCACTTGACTGCATTGTGGCTACGGCTCGGTCTTAAATGCTGCCAGAAGTCAAACTCTGGCCAACAGAATCGTTCAAGTTTTGGCCACCGTCAGCCTCCTCCTCCCCCTCCCCCTTCCCCTTCCCCGGATTCCCTGAAATAGTTGTGTGTGCTTTTGCCAATTGACATGCAGACCTGCCTGGCAGCCGTAAATCGGCATAAATAATTCATTATTGCCGCCTCGTTGCGCATAAATCAAGTCACTGGCCATGGCCACTGGTTTCCAAAACGCATTTCAAAAGCCGAAAACTGGAAAAACACATGGAAAAAGAAAGATTAGCAACAAAAAAAAAAACATAAACAAAAAATAGTACTTGGAGATGCCGGGGATTGAACCCGGGGCCTCTCACATGCAAAGCGAGCGCTCTACCACTGAGCTACATCCCCCTTGCGAATTCCTGTGTCCAAATTCCACTTTCCACAAGCTAAGGCGGGAATAGGGATGTTTTCAAGCTGAAGAGGGAGACAAGAAAACCAAGAATACAAAAAGGGTTGTAAAATTCAGTGGAGTGAAAAATTAACAACATATTTTCATAATCAATTAAAATATTATTAAAGTTTTTATTAATTAATTACATTTGGTCCAAGTTTCTTAATTTTGCTTAGATTTTAAGTGCAATTAGTTTACACTTCGCATTAAATCTTTCGTTCGAGCAATAGCAAATTCACATACAAACATTTACTAACTGCTGCGTCACCACTTCAGCTTGGCCGTTGGGTTCGTATGTGCATTTAGCCTTCGTTTCCCCCACAGGGGATGTAGCTCAGTGGTAGAGCGCTCGCTTTGCATGTGAGAGGCCCCGGGTTCAATCCCCGGCATCTCCAAGTAATTTTTTTTCTTTTTTTATTTTATTTTTCAGTTTTGTATATTTTTTCCCACCACTTGGCGATCGCCAGTGGTGATGCTCTCTAGAGGTACTTTGTCTCTGCTGTCTCCGTCGATTTTAGCTTCGCACTGAAAAAAGCGACACGATCATCTGGTGGCGGTTGAAAATGATTCCGATTCCGAGATCACAAAAATTAAATCGATCGCATATTTTCGCTTCTTCGTAAAATCGATAAAGTGATCCATGTGAATACCAGGCGAGCAGCACCGAGTAGCTCACGGATTGCCGCCCTCCCATTTGCCACACGCCCGCATGATCGTTTCAAAACTATAAAATGCACTCGGCAAGCGAGCGGAAGGGAGATGGCCAGCTGCCAGGGTGAGAGCTAAAGCGAGATGGCTGTAAGCAAAGAACCGTGACAAAGCAAACACGAATATACACACAGATACGTACGCAACACACAGATACATACGCATACACCCGTATCCATATGCCGGCTAATTACGATTCGTCGCTGCGAGCGTAAAGTTGTTTGTTTATTTTTTATTATTTCTCAGCTGAATTGAAACGGTTTCACTGGCCAGCTGTATTTCCTCGGCGCCTGTTCGTTGGCTTAAGAAGATTGAACGATTTTTGCACGGTTTCTTTGGTCACAAAAAGTTCATCTGCTCGATTTTCGAGTCAATTTTGAAAGGAAAATTAAACAGAAAGATATATTTTTAATATTTTTGATATATTAAGTATTTATTTTGAGCTTTAAGTTTCCCCTGGAAATCCCAAAGATTTTTTTCGATATTCTTGAGATACATCTGTGCCGCTTTCGTTCATTAAGTTTTTCTCCTTCATTGCAAATGCAAGTTTAAATCATTTATTACGAAAAGCCCCTGGAGGATTAAGGAAAACTTTTTTTATTGCAGGTGCCGGAAACTTTTGGCCGAATCTCAAGGAGTTTTGCATTCGCACCTCCTTCGTTTCTTTAACGATTTTTGTTTTTGTTGATTTCCTTTATTTTTTTTTCTTTTGCGCATATAAATTTGGTGCCTAATCCGGCAAAGCGACGCTTTTCCCAGGAGGAGTAGTTGCATTTCCTATAAATATTCATGCAAATTGGCAGAAGGCGTCGTCGTGGCCCCCAGGAAAAGATAAACAGGAAATCTGGAAAATCGGAAAGCGGAGCAGGTGGCGCCCTTCACTTGGCCTTAATTAAATGTAAAGGAGTCGCGTCTTAAACGCATTTGGCCCGCAATAAGTGCGGACTTATTAGCAATTTCATAATTGCTAGTACACTATTTTGGTCCCAACTATCTGTCTGTCTGCCCCTGCGTCCCTTTTCCTATCCCGAGTCGGGTTTTTGTCGGTCCAACTTTTTGAAAAACTAATTAAAGCGATAAGAGCGCAGCAGCGAAATGTCGCCACGGAGTCCCTAAAAACATCTAAATAGCACTGGGAGAAAAATAAAATCAATATCAAATAATCAATATTTTAATAATATAAAAAAATAATAATTTTTAAAAATATTTAAATATAATTTATGTAGCAGCGTCAAACTTATTTTAAGAATTATTGAAATGTCAAGAAAACCTTATTATATATTTTGATTTATTATTTACAAAACCACATTTTCTCTGTAAAAACCTTGGCGCAACTTTGGCTAGCTATTACATTCCCGATACTTATCTAAAGATCGGGCCAAATTTGCATTAGCCCACAGCTTTTGTTTGTCCCTCAACACACACACACACACATGCAGTGACAAAGAGGTGTAGGGTGTCCGAGGGGCGGCAAAAGTCAATTTACTTCAATAGCCAGGCGGAAATTAAATAAATTCCATGAGCACACGTCAGGTGAGGCAGGCCGAAAGTGACAGTTGTCAGCTGTCAAAGCGGGCCAAAAGAGTACAGATGACCAACTGTCTATTTACCACCCACCACTCTTTGATTATTAGCCTAGATTACATATTCCTTGGTGAAGAGTATTACTTTTTCACTGAGAGATCAGCCAATATTGTTCACTAGATGCAGGGGAAAAAAGAAGAGAAAAACGCAAATGCAGAATCCGTTTCCCTCATCCTGCCAATTGATTTCCATACAGGTGAGGCACTCGCTTGGAAACAGCAGCGTTGGACACTGCCGATAAGAGGACAGACAATAGGCATTAAATCGGCTCGAAATGGAAGACAATGGAGTGAAGGGTTTTGTGGGTATAATGGGCATGAAAGCGAAACCATAATCTGAACACGGTCTAAAATAATAATCTCAGCCTAATTCCTCACAGAATGCATTTTAGAAGCACATATGGAAATAGGTATATGGATTAAGGTTTATTGGAAAACAAAAATCTGTGGTGAATAGATGCCTTTTTCCCAAGAAAAGTATCTGAAAAACGGGATATACGACCCATAAGCATAGAAATGGCGTTACAATTATTTGAAATATTTATTTCTGAGGTGGGAAAAAGGTTTTTAGATATTTAATTTCATTATTATTATTTTTTTGTAACAATTTCAGCTGTAAGCTGAAAATAAATTTAGAGTTGAAATTAAATAAATTAATTTATAGCTAGAAAAGGTATTGGTAAATAATTCAATTACTTAAAAATTAAAACAAAATTAAGACGTTGAGAGATAGATACATAAACATCCGCTATTATTTATTTTTAAATTGCTTTAAATTGATAAATATTTAAAAATTATATTTATATAAAATATATTCCATATTATTATTATTTGGTAACATTTATATTTATAAACTTATAAAACTTATATTTTAGGATTATTTTTTAAATTTCTGGCAATCGATCTTCTTTCCTTCCATTGAGAAACTCACCACAGCGATCTTCATTCTTCACCTTCATTTCCTGCTCGCAGCCTGAAAGTATGCAATGAACGCTGATAATGATCGGGACTTACCTGAGTGAGGTGGTAACTGAGTGGACTCCGTTGTCTCTCAGTCTCACCTGCCGAAATCAGTTACGATTTGCCCGTGAAAGCGTTAACAACGTGAAACGTTCCAGCGGATCTGCACCAGCAGGAAAACAACAACACCTCCGCCGCCGTGTTTCGCTCTCCCTCCTGTCAACAGTTACTTTTTCGAGTGTTCGTTTGCCGTTCGCCGTTCGCGCTCTCTCATCGCCTCGCCTGTGGTTGTTGCTGCTGCAACTCCTTCATTAAAAGATAAGTAAGGCTTAAACAACAACAACAATAAGCGCGAGTGTGAGTGACAACAACGAAAAAAGCAAGAGTGCAAAAAAAACCATCACCAACAACAACAAAAGCGAGACATTTGAAAGGGAATTTAAATTTTGCAGTTTCTATTTAATTTAGCGGTAAGTTGAGAAATTTACAGCCTTGAGACAGTTTGAAATCCACTGAACTTGAGCAGAATTCGCGGCGAGAATATCAATTAAATCAATTAAGTTCGCAAAAACGTGCTAAACATAAAATGTGCAAAATATATGTAATTCCCGCACAAATATCATTGAATCATTTGCCATGATTTAACAAACTTAATAAAAATCCATTTGATTTGTTGACCAGCCAAATTGAAAGCCATAAAAACTGCATTTTCAATAACTGAAATTAAATAAACAATTTACACACGCAAAGCGCATTGGGATTGGGGAAAGATTGGGGAACTTTCAGTGGGAAGCGAGAGGCAAGAGAAGCTGCAATCAGGCTTAACTGGATGCACTGAAGGAAAATATTGAATATCTAAATACATTTCTATTTATCCCAGAAGAGATCAATAGAATTTACATATATTTACATATTATTTATATTTTCTTTTCATTTTTGAAGTATATTTATATAATAATGAGAGAATATAAAAGAGTGTCAATGATATAACTTTAGTAATGAGTTTTAGTTGTAATATATTGCTTTTCAATAATAAATCAACTTATTTACTATGTTTTCAACAAATAAAATATAGACATTATATGAGAGCAGTTAAAGTTATTGTATTTAATTAGAAACAAAAATATTATGGCGCCTATAATTACTTTTTTGATCCTAAAATATTTTCAACGTTTATATTCCACAATAATATTATTTTGTATCCATATATGTACATACATATGTTGATATTATTTTGTTATCCATGAATTTTTATGTATTTATGTTTTTCTACACTTTTTGTTCGGTGCATCCAAGCTGAATCAATAGACTAAATAAACGAAATTAAAATACATATTTATTGCGTACCGCTAAAACGTGTTGCCCTGCTAACTGTTTTGGCCGCACTAGCGCAAAACACCGCCTTACATAATAATTGTTTTGATTTATTGCCACCCCCCTGCTGTCCCCCTCTTGCGCCAACCCCACTCGATCGGTCGCATTGCATAAGTGCGAATGCGACATGCATGCGAGATATTGCTTCTCTTTTTCGCGCTCGCTTATCTCTTGGAAGGCCTCTCTTTTTGGCGCTATTCATAATTCGCTTTCAGTACGACGGGTTTTTCACCTGCACCACCCCTTTCTCCTTCGTCGCCGCCGCCGCCGCCAACACCACCTCCACCTTCTCCTCCCAGGGCACTCCCCAAAATCCACCTCACACCAAGTGACAACTCCGGTATTCCAGCTATGTTCCAAAGCAGGTTTCTTTGGTGGTTTTTTCTGCTTTTTTCTTAGCTTATATTTTTTTCTATGTTTTTGTTTAGACTTTGCTTTTATTTTAGTCGTTCGTTGTTGTTGTTGCTGCAGCTATTAATTCACCGGTTTACTTCACCTGATTTGCTGGTTGTGCATTTTTGTCGCGTGTATTACTGGTTTCTTGCTATGTTTTCTGTGTGTTTTTCAGACAGTTTTTTATCTTTTTTTGTTTTTTTTTTGTGGGTTTACCTGTGTGGCACCTGCCACGATTTAGATCCAATCTTTAGCGTTCTGCGCTTGTCACCGCTATGTATATAGTGGCTATACGCCATGCTAATTCGATTAATGATCGCGTCTTCGGTATTTAGTAATCTGGCTGTGCATTTAACACGGTTTCAGACCGAAGCTTTTTGACACATTTTGTGGTTGGTAAGATCTGTGCAAGATCATCGGAAATGGCCGAAATACAACCAGTTTCTGGAAGAAGGGGGACTGGCCCAGAATCTATGGAATTTTGTTAAATACGATGAGATTAAGATACGCTTATAAAACTGGAGTTAAGATAGAAAAACATCTGACATGGGTGTCTAAAAATATATTATAGTAGAACATGTCAAGTTGCCAAAAAGGTAACAAAAAGCTTGTTTAAAAAATAAAATATACACATTTTTACCAAAAAAAAAAAAAAAAAAAAAAAATATATTATAAGCTAAAAGAGGAATTTATTAAGAAAAAGCTAGAATTTATTAAAAGTTTTAGGAAAAAAACTCTGTTAATCTGAGGTTCCAGATCTAAAATGTTTACCAAGAAAGGATTGTCTCACCGTAACACCTTTTTAGCTATTCCCAGAAGTTGTTTCATAGCGAAATTCAGTGCAAAAAAGAGATAGATCGCTATAGATACACCCCTAACCAATCCATTTTTAACCCAAAATAAATATATTTTGATTAATTATGCGATTAAGTGAAGAAGTGAAGATTAAAGGCAATGTTCCCCAAAGCCCAATATCCAATAATAAATCATTTGCTATTTTTACCAGCGAACAGCTGATTATGAAGGCCGAAAGTGATCGTGTTTGGTTTGATCGCATTTTCGTATCCGTAGCCTTGAATGCGAAATAAGTAAACAATGATAACCGACGAGCTTCTATAGAATTCGCAAAACTTGAGGCTACTTATCATATTTTAGGCGAAAATCAAGTCGTGACTCATAAGGTTCCCACATCCATTCATTTGCATTTTGACTGGCATGCGAAAACCCAAACAATTGCAGTGTCTATGCACAATGGATGCTACCTGAACGTGTAGTATATATTTCTATATATATATTTTTTAAGCATTTGCAAAGGTATTTTTTGTATACCATTAACGTGTTTGTGTGCCTCCACACTTGGACCCCAGTATTGTTTGTACATGATTATTATTTCTACTTAAGCTGGCGATCATCGCTTTTTCTAAACGTTAATTTATAATATTCTCAAGGTCTCTCGCTTTACTGAGAAAACATTTGACGCAGTCGATTCGAGTTTCGAGTATTATATAAAAAATTAAAAACACAAAAGCTGAACTCTCCCAAAAGCTACACAAGTTCATATATCAAATCGAAGCTAAGAAATTTTACTTTTCGCTTTTGATAAACTTTCGAAAAAAAAAAAACAAGAAAAACATAAATAATGGTATAAATTATACAAAATATGTGCCTTATTAAATGGGCAGCCAGACAAACGAAAACGAAAGCCCCAATCCCGGTCGGAGTTTCGGGTCTGACTCTGGGATCTCTCACAAAAATGTTTGGCTTTCCTACTATTACTCCCTTTTTGTTGCTCTTTTTTTTTGTATTTTTTGTATTGGACAAAAGGCCCAAACAAGATTCAAGAGCCGAAGAAACGCCTAAAAACATCAGAAGCAGCAGCAACGAAACAAGTACAAAGCCAAAGATATTTCAAAAGGCCAGCACAAAGCGGCCACGGAGAGGAGACCAGACCCGGGCAAAGCCAAAAAACAGGTTCTAGAATCAATTTTTATTTTCTCAAGCTCAACCAAAAAAATAACTACAGAAACAGAATAAAACGAAATCCAAGACGCAACAGGAAAGAAGAATTCAGAGTTAAGAGGAACGAATATGGGATGCTCTCTATAGAAAGGGTAAGCAAAAATATGGGTTGCTATACAAATTATTAATAATAAAGGCTTTTTATGTTGGAAACTATATAGAAATATAAATAGTAATGCAATTTAGAAATTTCGATAGCATCCAGAGCAGGATTAAATATGATCCTTTACTTTTTATATTGATTTGTTTTTTAATTTTCCTAAAAATGTACCAATTAACCCCTTGGATAGGGTATTTCGAAAATATTCACCGCCTGAACGCACGAAAAATATTTGAGGCAGCAGCCGCAGCATCAAAATGAATTTGGTTAGGACCAGGTTTCTACAGATACAAAGATACACAGATACTGCTTCTAAGTGGCTCTCTCCCTCGGCCGCCCTGTTCCCCTCACTTAGGGCGATCTTTAAACCTTTATTTTTTCTTCTTTCTTTCTTACTTTATTATTATTTTTGCGGGTTGCTAAAAAGTTTCTGTACTCGGCCCGTAGTGTCGTCGGCATTGGTATCCGCCGTATCTGTGTGTGCACGAGTATCTCTGGCATGTGAGTGTGTGTGTTGGTTACGCGGTGCCACATGCACACGTTCTGTCAGATACATTGCGCCTAGAATTTTTCAGCCAAGTTTTATGAGCTTTTTCGTGAGCGAAACAAGTTGGTTACATACATGGCTTACAGCCAAAAAAAAAAGAAGCAATTTGTGTTGCTGTTGCATCTGCAGACCTGCTTTGGCAGCGTTTTAATTCCTCCTTATTGACACTTCCTCTTGCCATGGCTAGTTCTATAATTTTACACGTAATTTCCCCAGCTGGCTCTGGAGCTTGTTGGTTTGCTTTTTCCTGTTTTTGTGTTTTGGCGACTCTGCAAATTGCTTATTAAAGTTTTGATTGATTGCTGAGCACGCCCTGAGATCCGTTGTACGAAAACCAGAAACCTGAAACGTCAAGAAATTATACCCTCTTGGGGTTTCTCTTTTTCCAACTCTAGTATTTTTTGCTGGTAATGAAATTTACAAGACGTAATTGCAAGATTCACTTTTTTCAGAGGAGTTCAGATTTAATTTATCACATTTTTAAGTAGCTTATAATAGTAGCAAATTAAAAGAACGTAGAAGGTAATTTAGGCGTCTTCCTTATTTTATTATTAAAATTAATGCATTGTTTTCTTAGTGGTTTTTCCATTTAAAAAATAAATCAAATTAATAAACTTGTAGCTTATTTTCCCATGTGATCAACAAATGACTATAAACCATAAAAATCATATTAAACATAGCAAAATATTTGGTAAATACATATTTAATTTTAACAAATATTTGGTAGCAAGACAAGGGCTTATAGCCAAATGCCTTCTCTCACCTGTCCCTGAATGCACCTGCCTGAAAGAGTGCTGGAGACTTGAAGCTCAGTTCCAAGCCTCAGTTTCTAAGCCAGGGGCCAGCCAGGTCACAGCCAGAGTCAGAGTCACAAACAGATTTACATTCACATTACAGCATTCGTTGTTGTCATTGAATAATAGAAAAAACCACAGTAAGAATGCGAGGTTTAGGATATCTCGAATATAATATACCTGTAGTTAAAATAATACATAAAAAATATATAGTTTCTCCCTCTTTTTTAACTATGATAAAATCAAAGAAATTCTTTCCTATTTCCCTTCCTTACAAGGCTTAAACTTAAACCTGTATTCCCTAATCCCCTCGGCCTATTACAACCCTCTAGTTTTGTCTATAATACCCCTCATTGTACTCCTTAGCCATGGGTATGCAAAGAATAAATAATCATAACCAGTTTCGCAGAGTTTCCCAGCTGTACTCCAAGGTATTTGCTAACAATTCTCAGACGCCCGCGGCGACAACAACACCCGAAGACGCATCTTCTTCTAGCATCTGAAAACTCGCATCTCACAGCTTACATCTCACAGTTCGCAGCTTGTATCTTTTGTGCGAGGAGAGAGGCTGCTAATGAATTTTTATGGAGATGTGTGCAAGTGATTCATGAGCGTCTGTGAAACTGTCACCACTTGTATCCGTCTTAGGTGCTAAACGAACCCTAAAACTAATCAGTTTGGCGTCATCTCCTGGAAAAAAATAAAGCCTCACATAATTAGGCATGCATATCAGCAGAGAGCGGACAAGGGCCATGGGCCAGAAATTCCTTAATTAAAAAACAGCCAGCGATAAGATACGTAGGCGAATCTATTAAACACGGTCACAATATTTGATAAAGTCAAACACAAGCATTAAAATGTGTCTCAGATGTTTAAGATAAGGCAAGACTCGGCCAGCGAAAATCAATTATATGTGTGCCTCCTTGAAGTCTATATATATTTATTTACAAAATCCCCCAAGACGATAGTGAAAGTTCTTCCTGCTCTCTTGACTCTTAGTTTATTTTTCCATTATGTTTTATTACTTGCATAAAAATCTCAGTTAAAGTTGAAGTTGAAGCACTCCAAAGCAAACTCACAAATGTCGTCAGCCTTTGTTTAATTTATTACGTAGCCTCAAACTTTTAGTCACTTTTATTAACAAACAGTGGAATTATCATTGTGGCTTCACTTGGCAGTGAAATATTATTGCCATAAGTTGATATTTTTATTATTTTTAGCTGGCTTTAAATGCCTGATGATGCGAGAGGGGGGTTACATAATGATTTAAAAAAAGTCAAGTCAAGTTTTTCTACTCGTTTAGCTATTTATGACCAGGCTAATTGAGATTTTTAGGGCATTTAGGGGAGTTCCTCTACAGATATTAGTATATAGATATCATAACGCATTAACTCGAGGAGGTGCAACGCCCATAGGAACTAATTTGTAAATAATTGCTCTAGACTCTAAAGTATTTAGTATATCTTTATATTTTTTGTATATCATCTAGGAAATTGCTGTGGAATGAATCGATCAACTCGGTAATATCGGATTACGAATCCGTTCCCAGGAACTGATATCTTAAATACCCCACAGACACCCCACAAATTCCCCCTGAGGTATGACTAAGGTGTTTAGCACTCGCCTCATGAATTTCTCACCTGAGCAGAGAGAGAGAGAAGACGTTTTCTTATTAAAATTTTATGGCGATAAGACCACAATAATCCCCCCACAAATTAATTTTATCTCATTTATTCGACTGTTTTGCCTATATTTACATAGACCTATAATTAAATTCCATTTCGAGTGTGCGAAAAGGTAACAATAAACCGAATTTAATTAGAATTAACTTGCAAGTTTGCCGCCCAAACTGAGAGAGTTCCCGTTGAGAAAATCTCATGATATGTTTTATTTTTTTTGTATTTTTTTTGGGGGGATATAACGGATATGGGAGAATCCCTAGGCGAATCGAAATCAACTACCTGTAAGTGCCTAACGGCTAATTTGCTTTAATGATGAGAAACCGCTTAGGTAAACAAACAGCAGGTAACAACAATGGAGGCTGTCTGCTGCTGCTGCTGCTGCTGTCCCCATGCGGGCCTTCTGAAGGGGGCTGTCAAGAGGGGGGTGGTGGGGGCTTTTGGCCAGCATTGTGAATGATAAAACCTGACAGAGTGTGTGTGTGTGTGTGCGTGTGTACTTCATGCTTGATTGCAAATTCAATTAAAGTTTGCGCTGTTCTCGAGGCTCGACAAGCGGAGAAGCGAAGAGAATTGGAGAGAAAACCCAAAGGGATAGAGACAACTGGCGAACGGGAAATCGCTTGACAGGGCAGAAAAACCGATTTATGAATTTGCGAAAGAATACCAATTATAGGAACTGGTCAAGTTGTAGCCTAGTTTATACAGAAAAGAAGGAAAAATGTGTCAGAGAAAAGAAACATTTTAGATCTTAAAAGCTGTAATGTATAGGAAAATTTTATAAGAATATTACAGAAATTTAAGTAAAATATTTCATTATGAAAGAAAGAAAGATGTGTCAAGAAAGAGAAACGTTTCAGATCTTATAAGATATAATTTATAGGGAAATCTTATAAGAAACCCACAGAAATTTAAATAAAATATTACATTAGGAAAGACAATCCATTTAAAGTCTGTTTTGAAAAATATATAAATCATTACCTAATTTATATAAAAATTACCCTATTTATCAAATAATTACGATTTCCTTCAAGTAAACAAAGTTATAGTCCACCCAAACCTTTAAATTTGAATAAATAATTATTTGTATTATTAAATTACCAACTTTTCAAAGACATTTTAACACTTGATTGAATGTGAAACCCTATATAAACAAACATATAATTAAAATACCCGTCCAATTGCTTTATAATTAGTCAAAATTGACCAAGACAAAAGAAACCCTTGATTAGTTTCCATTATTTTCTAGCACCATCTTCAATTACATTTAATGGCCATTTTTATAATAATTGGTGTACCTTATTAACTACAAATATACAGCATTATGCGAGCATGTTTCGTTTAATTTCCGTCTATCAATTTAACGATTTCTTTGTTTGAGTTGCCTGTTTGTGACGTTTTTTTTCCAAATGTCAGTTCCGCTTCCTAATAGAAATCCAAATCGAGCGGCTGAGTGCCATAAACCCACATACATGCGAGTGAAAACAATTATTATTATTATTTTTATTATTATTATTTCAATCCCATCATCCCATGCAAACAGATTCCCCTCCAAAGCACCCACAAATAGTCTTATTGTTGGTTCTGAATTGAATTTTTTTGCGCCTCATTGTTTACCTTTGTATTGAATTAAAAATCGCTTACAATGGGGAGGGAGGCTGGACAACAATTGGCGGGTGGGAAAGTCAAGGTCATTATCCACGAGCTCATCTTGTTCCAATAATTTAAGCCCTCGCAATGAGGGGAGTGATCGTCATGAGCTAATGCCAACATTCATAAATCTTACAGACTCTCCTCTGATGATGATTCAACTTTTGACAAAAAAAAAGAAATAAAAAAAATATCCAAAACAAAAACATAAATAAGTACAAAAATAAAAGGCAAACAAATTTTAAAGCTGAGGCGGAACACAAAAAAGGCTTTGTAATTTGCAATGCCTGACACTGCGATTGGAGTTTCTTTCTGTTTCTTTTTTAATTATTTAAAGTTCAGGGGCTTTGAAGCTGCTGCTGCTGCTGCTGCTGGTGCTGCATTCGTTGACTGAAAATTACGGGCAATTAATATCAGAGCGGATTTTTCAATTGTGAGAGGCCCTGATGACTTCAAGCGATGTCTCACATACTAATTAGCAAATTTACAAGTTGAATTTGGAGTTAAAACCCTGAAGGTCATCGGGAATATATAGAAATTGGCCTTAAAGGAATGATAAATCAATTTAGAACGGGATTACTATAATTTATAGATTTATTAGATAATAAAAAGGAACATAAAGTTATATTTAACTTCTGCAACATCATTATTTTTGCTAGCAACACCAATGGTTGTTGCTCAACATGTACCTAGCAACATTTGTCTCCTTGCAAGTGTTGTGCAATATGTTCTTAGCAATTATCAACATTATCTTTTACTTTTCGATAGATTAATTTATATTTATGTTTATGTTTCACAAATTCAAGCTTAAGGCAATGAAAAGTTCCAATCATATTTCTTTTATATTCACCCACAATTCTCACAGTCCGTCACATTCCCCTATAGCTTCCTACATATTTATTTATGTAACTTATAACGCATTTCCCAACCTGGAATTCACCCCTTTTCCTATGACACTTTATGGTTTATATTTAGCTCCAAATATATTTGCCACATTCTATGTTCAAATTTTCAGGAAAGTCACGTTCCTTGCCAGAAATTTGTCTCCGTGTAGCGATAAGCAGGCATACTAAATCAATTTTGACCCATGAGCACATGCATGTGGAATTTCTATTTGGGCATTCGTTGGTTTCCACGGCCCAACGTGGAGCAGCGATGAAAACAAAACCCAAACTTAAGCACGGCCATAAACGGCGTTGTTTGGCGAGCAATTACACTTATGGCAAGTACTTGCCAAAGGTTTCTATCGCTCGGCCAATTGGAATAAATAGAGCCAAACAAATAGAGCACGTACTACGCGGATTTCAAACTCTGGTGGACACTGGGCTGACTCTCCGTTAGACCAGGGTCTCTCAAGCATTTTGGGGTCAGGTGGTAATGTGGGTCAGTCTCCAGCATATTGTCAATGTCGGCGGCGGCAGAGTCATAAAGGAAGCCTGCGATAAGGTGGCCAAAAAGCTGAATGGGCGAGAAGTTTCCGTTATCATTCAGTAGTCGCCGATTGTCATAAAAATATATAGTACGAATGTACATATATATCTAACCACTGGACTTGTTGATAGCCCGCCTCGTTTGAACTCCTCTCTCACACTCTCTGTATAAAAAACACAACTTAATGACGAACTTGGCACGATATTGTGACATTTCCATTCCAGACTCTTGTCTCGCTTCTCAAGGAACAAAACCTCATTATGAAATCTGGCATTTTATCACTAAATGTTTCGACGCCAAATGAGAAATGTTCGAAACAAGATTTTGGGTGGACCAAATACGATCGATTGATACGCTGTAAATACAGAATAAAATTAGGAATGTGCCTCTCTCTATATCTCTTTTCCACGCTTTACCTGCAATGTACAAGTATTAAGCATTAAATTTTAAATTTTAAATGATACAATTCAGTTGTTTAGAAAGACTTTTCTTTTAAAAAGGTTCCCAAAATAGGTAAAATTATTTTAGGCAACAAATTTAGATATATTTTAAAGTTAATATACCCTAAAAAACAATGAATGCCTAGGGTATCATCACAATGCTATCAAAAATGTAAACAGTACCAAACAAATTCATAACGCTGTCGCCAATTCAATGAGCCAAGTCAGTTTGCTTTTAAGCTCTGTCCAAATCCCCCTGCCAAACTTGATGAATGCATTAAAAATGATATAAATATTTGTTTTTTACCTCCACAGAAGTCACGATGTCCACGCCCACTTCCCCCAAGACACCCACACCGCCCACTTTGCCGCCCGGCGTGACCAAGACCTGTCACATAGTCAAGAGGCCCGATTTCGATGGCTACGGCTTCAATTTGCACTCGGAGAAGGTGAAGCCGGGACAGTTTATTGGCAAGGTCGATGCCGATTCCCCGGCAGAGGCGGCTGGCCTCAAGGAAGGCGATCGCATCCTGGAGGTCAACGGTGTGTCCATTGGCAGCGAGACTCACAAGCAGGTGGTGGCCCGTATCAAGGCCATTGCCAACGAGGTTCGTTTGCTACTCATCGATGTGGATGGCAAGGCCATAGAGGTGAAGTCCTCGTCTCCTCCAGCAGCTGCTACTCCAGCTGCCTGCAATGGCAATGGGAATGGAAACAGCCAGAATGGTTATGAGGGCACCAAGCAGGAGATGCCGGGAGCCAGTGCCAACATCAGCAGCATCAGCATGGTGAGCACCAAGCGATCCTCCAATGCCAGCAGCATTCAGAGCGGCAGCACCATGAATGCCTCCGATTTGGATGTGGTCGACAGGGGACTGCCATCGTCGCCGATGCCCGTGGTTAGTCCTCTGCCCGTGCAGCAGCAGCAGCAGAACGGCAGCAAACCCTCCTCGCCAATCAACAATAATACACTGATGAGCACACCGCCGCCGCCATCCGCCACCGTGGCCGGGCTAAACAACAATGGCAGCGTCTACAACACCAATGGAAATGGCACCAATGGCATGACCACACCCATAACGCCACCTCCAGCGACGGGTGGCAATCGAGCGGGCAGCCTGAACTTGCCGCTGACAGCCGCCGAAATGCGTGCCAAGCTGGCATCCAAGAAGAAGTACGACCCGAAGAACGAGAGTGTGGACCTCAAGAAGAAGTTCGACATTATCCAGAAGCTTTGAGACGAATGGAACACCATAACTTGTTATAATGTCAGGATGAGGAGCTTCTAGAGCTGGTTCTGTCAGGCACACACCACAAACACAAACACACACTATACACAATACACAATATATGTTTAGCTAGTAGTACGCAGAGTCACTTATTAACTAAGCAAGTTTTTAATTATTACCCTCTAAGAGTGAAGAGCGAAGGGCGGATGCAGCGGAGGATAGCGCTTCCCTCCACAGACGACTTGAAACGTATTCATTCTTCTGCAAATTCAAATTGGCAATGTTATTTGAGCGCTGCGGTTCATTGAACAACTTTCGTTGATTATGCTTGTATTTTTGTAAATCAAATAAAGCAAAATGATAAAAGAAACAAGTGTTTTTTTTAAACTGGCAGCTGAGCAAATAGTCAGCGGAGGGTAAAGTATGTGTGGAACAAGTTTCTAAGCTGACATTTAACATTTAATCTGAAGTTTTTCGTTAAATTTGATGTTTTTATTCAAAACATCTTAGTTACTTTACAGTATCAAAATATATGTTAAGTCTAGTGAAATTACCAACTAATTAACTTTTAAGGTGACCCGCCCATTAAATCCTAGATATTTTTACCTAAGCGTGCAGCTCCTGTCGCTTGAGGTTGGAGAGAGCAGCGGCCACAATTATCATTTCATCGAGATAGCCCAGCAGCGATTTTTTCTGAATGGCCGAATGACCGAGTATTCGGAATTCCCGGAAATTATCAATCATATCCCGCATTTGGGCCCGGCACGTCTGCTCTTGGACCCTCAGCGTGGGCAGTTGTATCGAGGGAACCCGTTTGGAGGTGAGGGCGCCATCCACAACGCTTAGGGATTGCTGGTTCGCCAGCTTTCCACCCAATTGCTGGGCCTCGAACTTGCTAAGGGATCGCTTTGGTCCTTCCGCTGGCGGCAGAGGTTCAAGCTCATCCCCCGAATCAAATTCTGGTTCCGTCTTCCGGACACGCGGCACACCTTTGCCTGGCTCGGCGCACAATGTCAGGTACTTGGGTATGATTTCTCGAAATTTACTGGCCTCGAACAGCTGCAGATCATCGCAGCGGCCGGGATAGGCGCTGGAAACATAGCTGATGACGCCTTGAGGAGGAGATAAAAGATACCACCAATTAGGCATATTATTTCACTTTAAAAATGTATATTTACCATTCGTATCGCAGCACATTATAAACTTGTAACTGCTAGAACTATCCCATCGCAGATCCTCGGCCACATCCGTCTCCACACACTCGATCATCGAGCGCAGGTGCAGCAGATTTGAGCGGTATTCCAGCGGCGTGTGCTTGAGCCGCTCATGATAGGGCCGGGCATCTGGCCAGCGGATCAACGGTGTCAGGCAGCGAGCCAGCTTGATGAGCGTGCGTTTGAACAGCTCCTCTGCATCCCATTCGCTAAGCTCGAATGACTGCGCCAGCAGGGCAAAGGGTTCGTTTTGACGCAGTTTCCTTAAAGTTATAAAGCAGTCGAGATGCGTCACATTGGCAGTCCGGCAAATGAGCCGCTTTAGCAGCGGCAAGTGCTCCCCGGCAACGCCCAAGTGGAGCATGGTGGACTGTTCCATTAGGCCTAAGGTGAGACTACGCATGCTTCGCTGCGGCAGCGGTAGATTCCTCTTAATGAATACAGCTTGACGCACCGCAGAGGAGACTCTCGAGTCGGCCGACACTGTTGGGGTGCTTGGAACCGATGTTGTTCGGTTTGTACTCGGCGTAGACGGTGGCGATGTAGCCGTAGAGGATGGCGTGGAGACGCCTATCGGTGGCACAAGCGCTTGCCGCGTCGTAGCCTTAATAATAGTGTTGGGCGGCAATGAACTGATGGCCACGCCGAGACCTTGGGAGTCCCGCCTGGCCTGCCACTGCAGGGACGGAGAGCCAGTGGCCTGAATCACATATTTCGGAGTCTTTGGAAGAGGTGCTAAGATATAGGCATATTATTAATGAGTATCTTATAGTTTTTTACGATTTTTTCCCACTGTACCTGCTGCAGTTGACGTTGGGTCGACTCCCGCAGTCCCAATCGTAGTTGCCGTAGCTGCTCTCTTCATGCTGGGCCTTATGACAGCCGGTATTTTATTGACAACGATGCCGCCCGAAGACACTCTTATAGTGGCATTTCGTGCCTCCAACTGGGGGTCTCCAACAACAGGCTTCTGTGCAGATAAATGGTCATTTATAATCACAAATTTCTCAACTTCGATCCCTTGCACATTTGTTTTCTAAACAGCTGTTCGCACTGTGGTCTGGCAACGCCAAATGTCAACAAATCAGGAAAAAAAACTTTGTTTATTTGCTTGTGCGGAAATTCACTTACCCTGTTTATTTGCTCAGGATCAATGGATATTGGTTTTAAGACCACGCCTGGCTGTAAATCCACTAAGCCGCCGCCGGATTTGCGGTATTTGGTTATAGTCACTGACATTTTATCGGCTTTAAATCCGATTTTTCGCCAAGGAATACAGACAAGCCAATTTTCAATTGGTACAACAAAACTCTGGTGTGGCGTTGCCAGACAACTAAGATGGTTTAAAGTTAGCAGAGCTGCAACAGCCACTGTTGGAAAATTAGGCGCCAATTTTCAAAAGGTTAAGTTTAGTACATTTTAATTTGAACAAATTAAAATTATATTAAATCGATTGGAACTGGGAATGTTTCAGGCCTTTTTGATAACATAAAATGCTCAAAAAATCGAATTATTGCTAATAGTCGCATTTATTCAAATTTTCAAATATAATATTTTAATTAATAATAATAAATTCAGGCTTTTTTATTTTAACAAATTTTCCATTGAAATGGAGTAAAATTATTTAAACCATTAAAACATTTTTATATTTTAAAAATTTAAAATCAATATTCAAAAGTATAATCTAATAAAAATTAACACAGAAAAACTCTCCGAATGAAGATAAATTGATTTATTAAAAATTTAATTTGTCCTAAAAAGGATAATAAAAATATAGATTCTCGGCAATTTGGGCTTCCCAAAAATAAATTGTAAACCGATGTTGCCAGACCGCTTGCAGAGATTAACAAAGCCACTGTTAGTAGGCGCCAACTTTCAAAAGGTAAACTCGCGCCAAAGCTTACACCATCGAAGTGCAATTAGTGGGGTACTTGATGGGTAATTGCAGTAACTGATGTTGCAAAATGCAATTTGGCTATGCGCTACACTTACGCTTTGCGTTTACTGCCTCGAAAAGGAGGCCATTGCGCACTTGAAGTGGCGTTTTGATTTTGAATTGTTGCTGTCTTTTGTGTTTATTACGGATTAAATTGCACAAATATATCCAAGGAAATGTGCACACAGAAAAAAAGAGGTGATTGGAAAAGATAAACTGTTGAAAAATGCTAATTTAAGCCAGCTTTTGGTGGTATCTTGTGGATGGATCAGAGTCGAAACCTTCGCTATTTTCCCATATGTAGCCATCAATTTTTAGTTGGCAATATCTATATGCATCAGTATTTGTTCCCCTCTCTCTTCTATTATGCTTGCCATTATGACGGGCCCCGCCATAATTGCGAAAATGTTGCCGCGATTTGAACGAGTGTCTGCTTCCTGCAATTAATTTGGCAGCCCGATGACGCAATCGTCAATCCGATCGGATCGCTCCTTGCATAATGAACTGGCCAGAAGAATACCCACTGAGTGCGGACAGTAGTAAGTGGCAACTGGTTTTCTTTCATTTTCATCTCCATTTTCCGTCATGAGTGTTACGTGTTTACGTGTTTTCTTGGCCATGGCTCGCTGCTCAATTTTCACTTTCACTTCCGCCCGCGCCCTGGCACGCTCTGCCCCGCAACCCCATTAATTTTCGCGTTGTGGTTGTCAGTGTTTCTTTAGCTTATAATTTAAATAGAAATCGTAGAGTCTAACACAATGATAAAAGTACTAACACATTTGGCTTAAAACTGATGCGGAAACCAATATGTTTTTGGGGGGGGCGTGTTTTTGGTTTCCGCAAGATCTCGACGGGAGTAGCGAGTTAGTTTGTCCTCTCACTGCTACTCCCTGGTGGTACTCCCTCTTCTGCTCTGGCTCTGGAGAAGCGTCTTCTCCTCCTCTTCCTCCTCCTAAACTTCCTTCTTCTTCTTCTTCTTCTTCTCCTCCCGCTCGTGTCACCCGTTCAACGTCCAGCTCAACGTTGCTGCGCGGATGTATCTGAGAGATACAGATGGACTCGCTCGCTGCTTGTCGTGCGCTCTTCTTCCTCCCTGTTCGTTCTTCGTCATCTTTAATTACTCCTCCTGCTGCTTCATCATCTTCTTGTGCTCGCGTTCTGTGCTTCTGGCTTCGGTAAATCCCCGGGAGATCCTTAGTAGTGTCCATGGCCATGGCCGTGGCTTTGGTACTCCTCATGATGGTCATCCTCGTGCTCATGGTGATGCTTGAAGATGGGCACCTCGACATGGTACTTGTGTGGGACGGGAATCTCCTTGTGGATGGGCACCTTAACCTCCGAGTAGACGGGAATTGGCTTCTCAATGGGCACCCTCACCTCATAGGGCACGGGCTTCTCGACGGTATAAGGAACCTTCTTTTCCACGGTATAAGGCTGTGGCACGGGCACCTTCACATGGACGGGATAAGGTTTCTCAACCTGGCAAGGAAATGAAAAGAAGATTAATGAAGCGATTTTTAATAGATTTATGATAGAGATTATATTCCAAAGGATATTCTTTACTCACCTCAACCTTGTAAGGCTTGTCGACTGGCACTTTCACCTCATACGGCACCTTCTTCTCGACGACCACGGTGTATGGCTTCTCCACCTCAACATCGTATGGTTTTGGCACCTCCACATCATAGGGCTTCTCCACCTCGTATTTGACCTCGTATGGAACCTTCTTGATCACCTCGTATGGCTTGGGAACTGGGACCTCAACCTTAACCTCATGTGGCACCTTCTTGATCACTTCGTAGGGCTGAGGAACCGGAACCTTGACCTCATAGGGGATTTTCTTGATAACCTCATACGGCTGGGGAACGTGCACCTTAACTTCGTAGGGCTTGTCAACTGGCACCTTCACCTCATAGGGGATCTTCTTGATCACCTCGTAAGGCTTGGGGACATGGACGGGCACCTTTACGTACTCCTTGACATGGACAGGCACTTTCTTCTCCACGATGTATGGCTGGGGCACATCCACTTTCACCTCATAGGGGATCTGTTGATGGGAATTAGTCAATATTATTGAAACAAGTTCGAAAATATATACAGAAAACTGGCAAAACAGACTCTAAAGGACTCTTAACTCACCTTCTTTTCGACGGTATAGGGAACATGCTTGGTGACCGTGTATGGGACCGGTACCTTCTTCTCAATGGTCACCGTCTTGATGTGCTCATGATGGTGCTCATGATGGGGCTGATAGTGATGATAGTCCCCGAGATGAAGGCCCCTCTTCTCCACATTCTTGCCATCGCCCTCGGCCTTATTCTCCTCGACTGCTCCTCCAAAGTGGGCCAATGCCACGCACACGGCGAGACAAGGAAGTACGAACTGCAATGGAGGATACGGGCACGGTTCACTTTCTATCTCAGATCTCTTTTTGATCATCACACATGGGACACTTCAACTTCAGGCACTACTCTTGATATATTTAAGATCCTCGGGAAAGGGGCTCGATTTTATCTGGATTTACCATTCGCATTGTTGAGCTGCTGATTCGACGTCTCACGGGGGAACAATTACTCCACGGTTCGCTGTGCTGCACGGGTAACGAGATCCAAGCTGGGACTGACTCGCTGAGCCGCTGCACTCGGCTTATATACACCGAAAAATTGGACTGTCTTGTCTTTCTATATCTCGCAACGACGGACAGACGGTGTGGCGCATTCGCAACTCTTTTGGTTGCCGTTTGTTGCCGCTGCCTTTCTTGTTGTTGTTTTTGTTGTTGTGGATTTTGGCTTAGTAATGAAAAGTCAGTCGGGGGAACGAACGTTGGTGTTATATGAAAACTTGTTTCGGTTTCGGTTTCAGCCAACATCAACTGGGGGATGGCATGGCATGGCATGGCTGCAGGAGCTTGGGATTAACCGGGTCGATATCCTAAAGACAATAGCTAGGAAGTGGATGGAAATCTGTGGTGATACACAGACCCACATAAAAGTCAGCGGCCGCTTTGAGCTTAGCGGCTTACTTTACTAAATTGCAGGCCAAAGCTTCCGTTTGGACCCACACCTGGACATATGATATATGCGATTCGAGACTGGGAGTCGCGAGATTCGAGATTCGAGAGGCTGGGGCTGGGGCTGGGTCTGAGACTGGGATTATGCAAATGCCTTAGGCTATTGACTTCGACTCGAATGCGTTGCAAAGCCATCAGGCCGAAACCCCAAAAATGGCCAAAATCCGATACCCACCGAGTGTGGTAAGTGGCAAGAGACAATAAGAAGGTTAAGCTCTAAGCACAATGCGTTTTGGTTATTTGATATATTTTACATATTTGATCTCGGCTTATAGAGCTTTATGGGGTCATCCATATCATCACAAGGCGGTGAGTGGTACCACAAGAGATGTGCACATACAAAAATAATCAATCTTCAATATGCTTATTTTAAATTCATTTTTAGATTAGTTTGCCTTATCTTTAAGGGGTTCAATTAAAAATGTATCCTTTTATGTATAACAAATTGTAGCACCTTTTTTTCTATGCTATTTTTAAAATATTTGATTTTGCAGACATCAGAAATTATTTAATTAATTTTCTAACATAAAATATATTTATTATGTTTATATTTTTCAAGAAGTATTCCCAACCCAAGTTTCTGAACTAAATTCATTATTTTTATTCCAAATGGGGTTTATTTATAATACGTTTTAAGCTCTTTTAAGTATCTTAATTAAAAATATTATCATTTTAAATATTTTAAAAGTATTTATGTTTTTTTTTTAGTATATTCTATACTGTTTATTTGTTTTATATTTTTATTTAGACAATAAAAAGCGATTTAAAAATACTAAGGAATCTGTATTAGAACATTTACAATTCTGGTTCTAATATTCTGGTTTTAATTTACCTTATTTAAGGGACTCATTTTTTTAGGTGTATTATTAGCTGGTTGACTAGCCTCTTATTTTGGCATTTTTATAGTCGCATTGGGTCAAACTATATATTTTGTTTATGGGAATAGAGTAGGAGTAGCTGCCAGAGGAACCACAAACCCCTGACACATGCAGTTTTGCTGCTGAAATTGGCAATCCCAACCGATCGTGATTGCTAACCCAGGAGCAGTGCCTGTGGGAAACCACGGAGACTCGGTGGCCACCGTTGCCGCTTCGGGGTGCCCAGTGTGTATGTATGTATGTATGTACATGTGAGCTGGAGTCGCGAGTGCGCATTATGTGATCTATGACTGACTGGCTGCCTGGCTGCCTGGAATTTTGTGCAATCACTGGCAGTCATTAAATTGAAAACATACTTAGCCGCGGAGTTGGCTATTTTAAAATCCATCGTGTGGCAATAGCAACAATTCGACTAAACACACACCAGCGACTAAAACAAAGCCAGGTACAATTTTTTTTTTATTTTCGCAAAAGCGCAAAAAGACTGAAAAATAAAAAACCGAAAACGACAGAGACGCGGAAGACAGGCCATAGCATTTACATGCCCATTCTATTTCATAATCAAATTTAGGCTCCGATTTTTTTTTTTTCGTTGCCGCTAATTGCCCATTGTCCAGCTTGTGCCCCCGTCCATTTTCCTTCCCGCTGCTTTGGAGCGCCTGGAAATTCGTTACTGCAATTCTTCGCAGCGATTAACGGCTCTTTCTGCCTGATTAACGGGTTTGCTAGTGCTGCATTTGGTCAACGACCTTCACTTGTTTTTTGGAACGGCGTCTCACCTTCTCTCTCCATCTCTTTCTACTCTTCTGTCCCTCCCAAATCTTCAGAGTTCCCATCTGGCGGCTCGGCACGTTCGCTTTATCTCCAAAAGAAGGGTAACAACGACGATGGCAACAACCTTGACCTAATCATCGTGTCTCTTGTTATCTCGCTTGTAACTCGGGGGATTTACAGCCAAAGCTCCAAAAGAGAGAGAGAAAGAGACTGGGCGTGCGTGCGGGGTGTGATTAGATTTTAAGTGGCCATAATTGAACGGTCTCGAAAAAGCCAGAGCAATGAATGTGAAAGTGAATATCTCAATTCGTTTCTTATGCAACCAACTTCCTTTAACCCCGTTTTGAGTGGTAAAGATTGCGCTGATTTGACTAATGACGATGTCCTGGATAATTGAGAGCTTTTAAAGACACCTGTTAGCCAATTAATTTGCCATTATTCCATTGAAAAACTTGAATAAACAAACACGATTTTGAATCCAGATAACAAATCGTTATAAATGATATACTGGCCTATATAAACATAAAATTGCTTTAAATTGGGTGAATAAAACCGGGTCCTTGAAGTAGCCAAGGCTTAAACTGGTTAATGACTTGCATAACCATTTATAGGCTTAATGCCAATCATGTCAAATTGGACTTTAAAGCGGGAAATGCGTTATAAAAAAGGCCAAACAAATTGCAGCGCAACTTTTACATGATCATTGGAGTGCATATGTGTAAGTTTTTAAGTTATTTTTAAGCTTCCAGGGGAATTAAAGCTCGAAAGGGGAAATAAAAAAATTAAAGTCCTAGTGGAAGATTTTGTTTTTTAACAGCTTTCTTCCTGTACAAAGTATTTAAACATTAATTAAGTGAAATAGTGATCTCTTAAAACTATTAAACATAAATAATGAAAATCTTTCTGGCGAAAAAAATGAAAAATGATGAATGAAAGCTGAAAATCTTTCCTTTATAACAACGAATACATTTTAATTTAATTTTTTATTTATTTCAAAACTTCGAAAACGATTGTTGATAACGATACATTATCTATATCGAATTATCGATTATCGAGCAGTCTCGAGTTTCCAGCCTTTCAGTGTGATTTCGCGCCTTTTCTGGGATTTTTAGCATTATCAGCCGCCGGGCACACTGACACTGAAAATATTAAAACCAGTGTTGACCCCAAAAATAAGCTAAAACCCGCTAAATATAAAAAATAAATGCTAAATAACATGCTTCAACCGATAGTTATTATTATTATTAATTTTTAATAAAATATAAAAAAAAATTAGGCCAGGTTTTCGTTTAAAACAATACAATTTAAAAATTAAAAAACGCTGTTAAAAACGAATAATTCCTCTCTTCCGTTGCATTTCATAAGCAAAACGCTGTTAACTCTCTCAATAACAGAAAAATCCTCTCTTCTGTTAGATTCCATAAGCAAATTGCTGTTAAATCTCTCATTAACAGTAAACACTGTTATTCAAATGTAAAATATGAAAGGTTAGTGTGACCAACAGGGAATATAAAATCATGTTTAAAAATACCACAAGAAATACGACTTCTTAGCTTTTTAGCTTTCCCATTTTTAAAATGCTAATTATTAGCTAAACTGGCAACACTGCCCGTGCAAAAGAATCTGGCTTTTTAAAAATTAATTTGTTTCTAAATTAAAGGCCGCAATGCGTTCCGATCACCTGTAAAAAGTTCAGCTGGCTCAAATCGTCGCGGGTGAAAAGGTTAAGCAGCGCGGACTTCCGCTGATAAGGATTGCGGCCAGCGTTTCCGCCAGCGAAAAATCGATTGAGTGATAACAGTCAGGGTGCGCTTACGCGTTTTTTTTTAAGGCAGAAGCTCCGCTGGAATTGAGTCCGCGAAATGAATTTGGACTTTGCGAAGGTGTGCGGCAAGCACATAGGCGTCTACGAGGCCTACTACAAACAGGTGAGGACGTCGGGGGCGCGGCCTTGGGTAGCCCAGGAATGCCAGCGCAGCTCTGGAATCTACCTCCGTCAACCACCAACACCCACCCCCTATTGATTTTTGCAGATTGACCCCAAAGGCACCGGGGCAATCGAGGCCATGACGGCGGCCAAGTTTCTCAAGAAGTCGGGCCTCAGCGACGTCGTTCTAAGCAGGATCTGGGATCTCTCCGATCCCAATGGCAAGGGCTTCCTGGACAAGCCAGGCTTCTTCGTGGCCCTCAAGCTGGTGTCGCTGTCGCAGGCGGGCCAGGTGGCCAACATGAACAACATTTATGTGGAAACTGCCAATCCGCCGAAGGTGGTGAGTAATCAGCGATCGTCGCCTGCCCAAAAATGGGTAACTAATCTGTGTGTCACATGACTCGCCAGGGTGAAATACCAAAAACGATGCCGTCGCGCATCCAGACGGTGCCCGTGTCCAGCGGTGGTGTAGCGAACGGAGACTGGTCCATCGGTGTGATCGATCGACTCAAGTACGAGCAGCTCTTCGAGTCGCTGAACCCGCACAACGGCATGCTGCCGGGCAACAAGGTGAAGGGCGTGCTGATGGACTCCAAGCTGCCGATGAATATCCTAGGAACCATTTGGGATTTGGCCGATCAGGACAAGGACGGCAACTTGGACAAGCACGAGTTCATTGTGGCCATGCATCTCGTCTACCAGACACTCCAAAAGCGCACCGTTCCCAGCGTGCTGCCGCCTGAGTTGAGGAAGCCTGGTGGCGCAGGACCCCCTCCGCCCAAGCCCGCCATGCCCCCACCACCGGCGGCGGCAGCAGCTGCCATGCCGCGAGCTCCCAGCGGCGAGGGTTTCGGTGACGGTGGCTTTGTTGCCAATTTCCCCAAGGATATTGCACCGCCGGCAGCCATACCACCGCTGCCAGTGGCCGTGCCACCCATGACGCGCATTCCCCCGGTGGGCGCTGTCAGCTCCCAGCCGCTAATCCAAACGGATCCACTGATACCCATCGGGGCTCCGCCCTCAGTGACGGCCAACGCCGACTGGGTGGTCACACCGGCGGAAATGAAGCGTTTCGAGGACATTTTCCGGCAATCGGACCTCGACAAGGACGGTCTAGTCTCCGGGCTCGAGGTGAAGGACATTTTCATCAAGTCGGGTATACCACAACGCAGCTTGGCGGATATTTGGTGAGTATTATTCAAAGAGAGAGAATAGTTCAGCGTAAACTAATTCGAGAATCTGCCATTTCAGGGCTCTATGCGACACCAATCAATCGGGCAAGTTGACTGTGGAGCAGTTTGCACTGGCCATGTGGTTCGTTGAGCGAAAGCAACGGGGCGTTGATCCGCCGCATGTGCTCAACGCCAACATGGTGCCGCCTTCAATGCGCGCCATTGTGTCGGGTGTGGACTTGCAGCCTCAAGAAGTGAAGCTCACGTACTCAAATCCCGAGCTGGAGATGATATCCAAGGAGATTGAGGAGCTGGCACGCGAGCGGCGAGTCCTGGAGACGGAGATAGCCCAAAAAGAGGCGGATGTGCGCATTAAGAACGGTGAAGTGCGCAGTCTACAGGTGAGTTTTATGCTTCTTTCGATGGGAAAGTGAAAATCCGAATGATATGTTCTCTTTTCCTCAACAGAGCGAATTGGATACTTTGACGGCCACGCTTAAGCAGCTGGAGAACCAGCGGGGAGAGGCCCAGAAGCGATTGGACGACCTTCAGGCTCAAGTAGTTATTTTGCATGAGAATCTTTGCGGGAATCTTTGCTTGGCTTTCCCTTCGGTTTTACCTTTTTTATTTATTTTATTATTTACACTTAAATTGCAACTTTGGTTTCCTTTCTTTATCATGTTCTCCCCCAAATCAACAAAAACACTCTGTTAACAATTGGCTAAACCCATACTAAACTGGTGAATGCACTTACACTTACAATTACGAACCCATAAGGTTAGCCACAATACGGCCGTGCTGGCCAACGTAAGTCTTGACATAACGCGCACCAACGATCAGGTTTGTGTTTCAGTTTCTCATGATTTCTGTATATATTTTGCTTTGTGTTCCGTTCGTTCACGTTCTCGTTCATGTGATATATGTTTATGTTTGCTTAAGTAAATGTGCAAAGTTCTGGCTCTCCTTAGCTTTCTGTTCAAACTGTTCAAACTCTCTCTCTCTCTTTCAGGTGACCAAGATACGCGATCAATGTCAAATGCAGGAGGAGACCATCAATGAGCAGGAGGGCGAGCTGAATGCCAAGCGCTCGGAGCTGCAGAAGCTCAAGGATGAGGAGACATCACTGCAAAAGGAGTACGACGACAACAATCGGGAGCTGTCGAAGCTGACCAAGCACCTGCAAAATACTCAGCTGCAAATCAGTTCGGTAAGCTCATCGCTTTTCATTGTTTTTGAAACATCTTTTAATCCATATTTATACGCCTTAAAGGTACGCTCAATGGTCACTCAGCTGATGGAGACGCAGCGCCAAATGACCGACGCCTTGCTTATCTGCCGGGCTGCCATGGAGAACCAGAACGCGGAGCTAGTCTCCGAGTACCAGCTGAAGATCGAGCCGGACTTTGACGAGGCGCGCAAGACAATGAACAAGGAGGTGGTTATGCCCACGGACGATCCCTTCGAGGAGAATAACAGCGGTGCGGCCAATCAGGCCACCAATGGCTTTGCCAGCGATCCCTTCTCTGGCCAGCAGCAGGCCACCAGCAAGCCGGCCATCTCCACCGGCTTCGATGACAGCTTCAACATGAGCTCAGGTTTTGACAGTGGCTTCGATGCCTTCAATCAGAGCGGAAAGGGCACAGGATTTGGACAGACGCAGCGGGATCCCTTCGGTTCGGATGCCTTTGCCGCTAATAAGAGCAACGCTATCACGCCTGAGGTGGGTAAAAAAATCAAGGTTTTGAATTAAAGCTTTTGTATTAATGAAATTTAATCTATGCAGCCCGGTAAGGATGACTTTGGCAGCGATCCGTTTGCGGCCCTGCATGCGCCAACTGGCCAGGGCCAGGTGCTCAGCCCCAATGCGCAAAAATCGGGTCCCCCGCCCAGACCGGAGTCCCCTAGTCCAGCATTGCCGCCAAAGAAGTCCAAGGTGCCGCCCCCGCGACCAGCGCCACCAAGAGCATCCCAGGTAATAGTGAAAAGCAAGAGAATGTGAGAATAAACTAACTGAATCTCTGTTACAGCCCACAAGCGGATTCGGCGGCAGCGGCGGCGGCGGTGGATTCGCTGACTTTGAGGACTTTGACAATAAGGTGGGTACCTCACAATTCAGTGTCCGCTGGGATCGGTGGTAATGCATGCGCCTCGGCACCCGGCACCCCCCAAAGTCTGTTGTATAATCCCTGGTTTTACGTTAACGATTATCACTAACATTTCCTAAGTTCTTTACGTAGAAATAAACCACTTTTGAAAGCGCACCCTCTGTCAAGAGCGTAGATCTTGAGTACTTTTTGATTTCGAGTTGTATGCCTTTTGGTTTCTATCCCTCGTAGTGGTCTACTACTGATCAGTGATCATCATATTTCACCAATCAATCACAACTCACCCAACTTACATACCCGTAGCTAATGGTAGCTCTTGCTTTTGGTGGCTGAAACTAACTCTCTGGTCTCTCATCTCTGCAATTCTCTATTTTCAGTGAACATCTTAAGATAACCCCATTCTATATACGATATAATTATATATATACCAAGTACTAACACACATACTCAGTTAATGAATGGCCTCCTCCTCTAGCAGCATAACGAAACAAATCAATTTGAGCGTACAAAGCTACTCGCAGCAGCATCATATTATATATATATCAGTCACGGTGCATGGTATATATATGTAATTACTAGAGGACGCAGCAGCATTATCTATCGTTCATGCCTAATTAGCTAAATGTACTAAATCAATTCAATCGAAACACTCAACCAACTCGAGAAAAAGAATTCAATTTCAAGCGTTACGTATCGTGTTAAATAAATGTAGTCACAAATCGGAAGGAAGGATACCCCCAAAGTTCTAATTCTAGTTCGATTCCAGATCCCTTGGGCAGTATTAACTTACTATTTATGATTATTACTAGTTTGTTTTTGTGAGGGCGAAGAGAACTCAGTCAGGAATTTAATGCAAGTTGTTTGTTGTTTCTGCATATGCGAATACTAAAGTTTAAAGCAAATATATAAATATATTACAAGCATTTTACACACACACATCTCACATGCATGAACTGCCGCTGGAGTTCGGACTGCCTTGCCGCCTGTCCACTTACTATTTACTATTTACCAAACAAACCAAGAAAACCCCATTAGCCATCAGCTATGTAGCGTCGTCATTAAGGCATTGCCCCAGTTAGGCAACTCCAACTAAATCACAGTACTTGTATGCATTAATATATGATTGTCAGACCTTGATTATTACCACACCGAAACTAACAAGCTTCCCGTGCATTGATTTTACCGAGAATAACATATTCCGAGCATATTACATTAAATACATATATAAATATAGAGAAGAAAGTTTTAGAGGGAAGCCTAACCGATAAATGAATGTAACAAAAACCCAAAAAATAACGTTTTGCATTATTAATAAAGAAATATCTATGTTCGACATCATTCAACGTACCACCTGCGACTTGTCTGGGTTCTGGTCTGGACACAACCCACATACCTCATTCCTAGGTGGCTGCTTGAACGCTTTAGTTGACCTCGGTTTTGGTTTTGGTTTTGGTTTCGGTTTCCCTCCCCCTTTGGTTGTGTAATCTCTTGATTCCCGTGCTTAATTTGATTCTTAATTTAATTTTGTTTCATTTCATTTCTATTCCCCAACCCCGACACACAACATGACGCACCCACACACAGCTACACAACATTCCAAGCACCACCACGCCCCTGCCCTCGTTATCACCAGCGCCCCCGGTTCCCAACACGATTCCATTCTCCTCTGGAGCGTCGCTGCTTGACAGCTTCTCGCTATTTGACGATCCCGTCCAGAGGCGCAGCCAGGCTGCCAGCACGCCCACACCCACATCCACATCCACCCTGCACCCATTATTCCAGTCATCGTCATCCACGGCAGCTGCCTCAGCCTCAGCTGCGACCTCGGTATTAGCATCCGTATCAGCCTCAGCGGCGACGGCGGGATTGGGTGCCGTAACGCCAGGTAGCAGCACCACCACCGCTCTCAGCTCAAATAACCAGCATTTGTCGCGTTCCAATACTCCGCTGCAGAGCTCGGCTCTGAGCCAAAGTCAGAGCAGGACGGGATCGGCCCTGGGCTTGGGATCCAGCGTGTTCGATGCCTTTGGAGCGGCTAATAGCAGTAGCAGTAGCAGCCAGCAGGCGCCCAATGCCAGCCTCATCACTGGACCCACCGACTTCAAAGATGATCCCTTCAAGGACTACCGCTACGAGGATCCCTTCAGCATTAAGGATCCCTTTGCAGACGATGAGGAGGACGGCGATTTAGAAGGCCTTAGCAAAGGAGCCAGTCAGAAGAAGAGCTTTGCCGAGGACTTCAGTTCAGAGGGTGAGTAGAAAGTCTGTTAATAATAGAATAAAACCCGCTCTAATCGTACCACTGTACCCGTAGATGAGATGGGATCCGCGACCAAGACGCTGAGTAATATAATGAACAACAATAACAGCAGTAAACCCAAGGCCCACACGCCCCTCCACAACGATCTGCTGCAACAGTTCGACGCCTTCAACTTGAATTCAAGTCCAGCGCCCTCTCACCACTCGAACACATCTTCGCATCACTCTAGCTCCAAGCCCCAGCACCAGAAGTCCCAGACAGCGCTGGACGCATTCGCTGATTTCGATGACTTTGCAGCTACGGCAGGAAAAGGAATAGGAACAGCAGCAGGAACTGGAACAAAGAGCATAACCACTAGCAATACGAAACTCAACGATTCCTTCTTCGATGCATTTAATGACAACTTTGCTGTGAGCCAGAACCTAACAGCGGCATCCATGGGAATAGCAACCAAGCCCAGCGATCAAAAGGCTGCCTTTAATGACAACTTCGATGATAACTTTAAGGTGGGCAACTCCTCCAGCCAACTGGACAATCATAACTTTGCCAAATTCGATGCCTTCGAGGCTCACAACTTCTCGAGTGACTTTGGCAACAGTTCCTTTGGCAAGGAGAAACAGAACGGTCACAACAAGGCCAAGAAGGAGCCGAGCAAGGGCAAGTTCGAGGCGGACTACTCAAAGCCGGAGAGCTTCGATGCCGATCTGGAGGAGGCGCTCAAGCGCAGTATGGTGGATAACTAGGGTGTGTGCTCTGGGAACAATGATGTGATGGATGGATCGATCGATCCACCGGGAAATCTCCGATGACATGCAATGTTCACTCTCTTTCTCTCTCCCGCTATTCGCTCTATTAGTGCTTCTTTGTTTTCGCTTCGATCAAAACTTATGGATAATCCAATACGATTACTCTTATTTTGTATTCCTTTCTTCGTGCTCAAGGATCGCGGCGAATAGAGTGTTCCAACGGAGCCACCGCTATATACAGATATATATATATATATATACTCGTAGAGCCTAAAGCAAATTACGATTTAACCTGTACCAAAACCCTATGAATAATAAACGAAATGAAATAATAACATCATCTTAGAGAGGGTTACACATAGAGAGAACGACCCTCTCATCCATGTTGCAATTAAACAAGGTGGTCTCATAGCGAGATTAGGTCTCTTTTGAGTACGGTAATCGTTTATTATCCCCAACACAGCTGATGGAAGCCACCTTGCTTAGCTGCTCCATGCTCTCTCACCCACACCAGAGCCACTCTGCCCATGTGTGCGTGTGGGGCCAATCGCAAACTAAAGCAAATGTCGCAGTTCTCGGTTTCATTTCTGTTTGCGAGTTTGCTGCGACCGGTCATAGAAAAAACTGTGAGTTCAGTGGGAGGTGGGAGTGAGCAAAGCTACTAACTTAAGTGTGATTGTGTGCGATTCTCCAAGGGATGCCAGAGCCAGACCCCCTATTAAAAACAAACCCACACACAGGCACTTAAATTACTGCATTGGCACTATAAAAAAAAAAACAATTTGCCGGCGAGTGTAAACACACACAGGCACACACGCCCCGTGAGAGAGGCGCGATCCAGTAGATTGTGTGTCTGTGTGCCGCTAATTACATTTATTTTCCAAACTTAATTTCCAAGTTGCGCTGCATGTGTGGGGCGGAACGATAACAGGGGCGGTGCAGAGCCCCTCTTTGCTGTTTCTTTGCCCTGCGGTGTTTGCCATGTATTAAGTGGCCTCCTTCCTGATAAGCAGCCCAGTTATCGTGCCATAGATCCGTGGGTTATCTGATATTTTTTTCTGTGGGTGCCAGTGCCGGTGTGTGTAGTCTGGCTCAGGGTGTGTGAGTGCGGTTAGTGGTGTCCGGGGATCGGATCGAATCGCGCTTGTTGACACACTGTTTGCGGCGAGGGTAGACCTAGGAGTTTACTACTGAAACCAACAAAAAAAAAAGCTCAATTCTAAGCCTCAGAACTCCTTAGAACATCTTGCTGGGGAGATCTTCAGCATCTTAATTGTATCTTTGAGGTTGCTTGTATCTTAACTCTACATTCTTATCATGAAATCGGACAACTCTTCAGCTTAATTTATCTAGAATTTTGTCTTATAAGATTTATCAAAACGTAAATATTGTTTAAAAATAGTAATAAGGATTATATTGGAAATCAAAATAGGTTTCAGAAAATGGTGAAATAGGTATTTTCTAAAAATCACAATCATATATAGGAAACTGATAACAGAATCGTATGATTTGTCTTCAAACCTATTTAACCTATGATATTTCTTTTATAATTCGGACTTAAGCCTCATCCAAAAAATACTAAATGTATCCAAAACCATTTGTTTTGTACCTTCATAATTTCTTCTTTTGTATTTTTCAAGTTTGACATCACCTTAAACCTCACAAAAATCCCCATTATTTGACCAACATTATAATTTAACTTAATTTGGCTTCTCTTTTTACCTAATTTATTCCTCCAGATCCCGTGATTCATCCACCATGTCGAAGCCAGCTTTGTATTACGCCACCTTGAGTCCCCCATCCCGTGCCGTTCTGCTCACGGCCAAGGCGATCGGGCTCGACCTTGAACTGAGGTAGGTTCCCACACTGACATCCCCATATCCACATCCACATCCACAAACACAGCGTTCAACTTAACTCAATTAACAACTGTCTCCACACGTACCCAGGCCAATTAACCTGCTGAAGGGTGAGCATCTGACGCCGGAATTCCTCAAGCTGAACCCCCAGCACACGATCCCGACGTTGATCGATGGGGAGAACACAATCATTGATTCGCACGCCATCTGCTCCTACCTGGTGGAGAAGTACGGCAAGGAGCAGCAGCAGCTCTATCCCAAGGACCTGGTGCAGCGCGCCAATGTGGATGCCCGTCTCCACCTGGACTCCGGCCACCTGTTCGCCCGCCTGCGCTTCCTGTACGAGCCAATTCTTTACAATGGATCCACGGATTGCTCGATTGACAAGATCGCCTACGTCCAGAAGTGCTGGGAGATCTTGGAGGGCTTCCTCAAGGACCAGCCGTACCTGTGCGGCAGTGAGCTGACCATCGCCGACTTCTGCGCCGTGGCCACCGTGACATCGGTGAACGAGGTGGCTATCATCGATGAGTTCAAGTTCCCCAAGCTGAATGCCTGGCTGAAGCGCCTCGCCGAGCTGCCGTACTATCAGGAGGTTAATGGCGAGGGCGCCGATGAGCTGAAGGCCATCTTCAAGGCCAAGCTGGCCGAGAACCGTGGCAAGTGAGCAGAGCAGCAGTATCTCTTAATCTTATAAACACACGCAAACGCACACGCACACTATATGTTATCCACGAATAAAGAACTCTAGTTTCAACGTACGATTATAGCGACTTTGATCGATCTTTTATTACGTGGACTTAACTTACATTTAGCAACAATATACTTAGAGGTAATGGAAACGGAAATCGCCTTGAGTGGGGATCATCGGGACCGAAACGCTAAAAGGCAGGGTGGCCGGAGAGGACCTTCCCTCCCCGACCTCCAGCTGGAGCTGGGACACACACACGAACGCCGGCGGCGAGGGTTATGTTCTACAACATAGGCTCGTCGTGAGTACATGCATTAATGTGGATAACTCGAACTGAAAGTACATTAATTGTCTACAAAGAAAGTACAATATATAAGCGCCTCCTAGACGGGATCGGGGGTCATTGAACGGGCACTTCAGTGGCGCTGCAGGCGTATAAAATGTATATATATATATTTATGTATATATGTGGGTAAACAGGCTATCACGGACCCAGGCTCATGCACACTCTCCCTCACACACGCTCATCACTCATTCATACTTAAACACACAGCGCGCTCATAGTCCGGATTCTAATCGCGGCGCAGCAGGAATCTCTTGATGCTCTCCGGCAGCGGCAGCTTGGTGATAGAGTTAGCCGTAAAGTGTTCCAGGATGACGTTGCGGCATGCGCTCTGCAGGGACAAAACTAACAAAAAGAAACAGAAGTGTTTATAAGTAGAAGAAATCATAAATCTTAACTTTGCCACTTACTCCCCTCCAGTTGAATGATTCTTATCTGTTTGGTGGTGCCGTAAACGTCGATCACGACGAACAGGGGCGAGCGGTTGAGCGGAATGTCACGAGAGACGGGGCCGTGGTCGACCCCGTTGATGATAAAGTGCAGCTCCCCCTTTGAGGAACTCTGCACCGTGGGCACATAGATGATCCCGATGCGGGAGCCCCTGTCCGTGAGTAGGATGTCCGAGTCGTTGCCATTGCCCATCGAGGGGCGCAGCAGTCTCTTTGGTAGCAGGCCGCGTGGCGTACGCACGTGCGTCGCATCACCCAAAAGGTTTCCTGGGAAACAAGCAAGGACTCAGTGGAGATTGGGATTTCTAAAGAGTTAACTTACTGTGTGGCTGGTCGACCGTCTCCGGCTCAATAATGTCGTTCGGCTCCTGGCGCTGGTTCATCTCGAACTTGGAGATCGGATAAATCCAGCTGTTGCCCAGATTGGCCAAGTCGGGCAGCGCAAAGTGCGGCAGGCCCTCGCTGCTCGTGCGGATCACATTTGGGGTAAGTTCGGTGAGGCCCAGGCGCATGTGGCCCGACCAGCCGCGCTCGATCTTCTCGATCTCCACCAGGAAGATGTCGCCCGGCGCCAGCGGGCGCTCCGAGAAGGTCAACGCATCGGCGAAGCTGGCCCGGCGATAGGCAACGGTGGCATCGTCGCCCAGCTGTATGTTGGAGCCATGGTACGGATGGAAGCGGCTTAGCTGGCGCTTGCGGCTGCACAGCGAAGCTCCACCGTCCCACAGCCCCAGGGGGTCATCATCCCCATCGTCTTCCTGCTCAGCGTCGGCGACGGCGACGGCGGCGTCTGGTGCTGGTACGCGTCTGGCCGCCGCCGCCTGGTCACTGTCCTCGGCAGCTTCCATCGGCCTGGTGCTCGGTGCTCCGTTTGGACTTGATGGCTTGCGCCCGCACGTTGCTTATTTACCGTTTTCGCGTATTTTTATTTATTTTTCGAGTTTGTTGTTCCTGTCCAGGGCTGGTAAATGGCGCAGGATACAACAGTGTTGGTAAGTGACTCGCTGGTTCAGTGTTGTAAGCGTGGGAAAATGTTATTGAGCGTTTTGCAGCACTACACACTGCACACTGATGTAACACATCAACAGCTGTTCGACTTGGTCTGAGTTTTACGAGGCGAGAGATGTGAGTAAAACAAAGCCGTAATGTGACTTAAAACCGAAACTATTATGATCGTTCGGGTTTCCAGATGCGAGTCCCCAGTGCCCTGTTTGCCGCCCGCGGCCGAGCGCCACAGAACGAGGCCGATGTGCCCTTCCAGGAGATTCTACCACTGCGGCTGAAAAACACGGTCAGCGGCAAGGCGGATTCCGGCAACGATGTGGCCTGCTTGCAGGAGATGGGCGTGCTCTTCGCCTGCCTGAAGGACAACGAGTTCGTGGAAAAGTACTGCCACAAGGAGATCAGCCAGTTCCAGAACTGCTACAAGTGCTACATGGACCGCAAGTTCGAGGCAAAGAAGACGGTCAACCAGGGCATTGTGCAGCCGGGCAGCAACCTCAACTACAAGCAGCTGAACAAGTACATGCGCCGCTACCCCAATCCCCTCTAGCCGCTAGCCTAGTCGAGTCCATTGAGTCGTTTATTAATACACTAAATATTTACAAAAATCGTCACTGTCTGAAATCATTCTCCTTATTAGTAGACTACATCGGCGTCGCCCAAACCCGCCGAGGATTGGCTAACCGGCGAGGGCTGGCTCAGCACAAAGTTGGAGGACATGGCACGCAGGAACTGCGGATGGGCGTGCGAGTGCGAATGCTGCTGCGGCTCGTACAGATCGGACAGGAGCGGCGGCTTCTCCCGCACGCGACTCAATAGGTCGGACATCTGGCGGGGCTTGGACACAGCTGGCGTGGGCAGGGCCAAGTTGATGTGCAGTGGATAGCCGCCATGCTCCCAGGTGTCGGCCAGAATCTGCAGGCTGCGATTTGCCTCCAAGACGCGGGCTCGCTGGAAGTTAAGGCGCTCCTGTTGCAACTCTGTCCATTGTTCCTGCAAAATGATCCAAGAGTTTAGCCACAGACTCAATTCTAGTCAGAAAGAAAATGAAGACACTCACAAATCTGGTTCCCAAACGGCCGAAATACTTGATCTGCTCCTGAACGTTGAGCACCTGCTGCATATACCAGTCCCGCGCCTTCTCCACACCATCCAGTCCGAAGAGCAGCAGCTCGCGCTGTTCCTCCAGCTGCTTCATACGCTTCAGCATGTTGTAGTCGATGCCGTGCTGGAGGGTGTGTCTTCGCGACTCACGCCGCTTGCTGCTGGACTTCTTAGGCAAGGCGGGCATGGCTGCTAGGCTCCAGTCTGTGGCTGAGGCAGAGGTGGACGAGGAGCCGCCATCCGCTGAGCCGCGATGCTCGAACTGCTCCCGCGACTGCTGCACCTTCGAAATCTTACCCGCATCCGCCATTAGGTTAAGCTGCCAGTTCTGCAGGGCATGGCGTATGTCGGCCTTACCCAACGCTGGCGGCGATGCTGTGGGCACCTGTCGCGGTGGCTTGGGCGGCGGTGCCGGCGAACTGTAGTCCATATCCGACGAAAGATTAGCCTGGGAACGGGGCCGCGTCTTAGCCTCACCCAAGGCCTGCTGCTGATTGCGGAGCAGACACAGCTTCAGGCCAGCGCAGAAGCGTTCAAAGGAGAGCAGTCCGCTGGCGGGAGTGACGCGACGCAGTGAATCCAGCACACCACGCGGTAAACCCTTGGAACCATCGTCCTGCCAGCCCTTTTCGATGTCCGTGAAGCGCACATAACCGCTCTGCTTGTCGTCGAGAATGTCGAAGAGTTTCTTCATGGACAGCACAAACTGCTTGGGCAGGGCATCCATGTCCAGGGATTGAGGTTGAGGCTGGGCCACCAGGCTGGGATTACCTCCACCTCCGCCATCGCTGAGGCTCAGGTTGAGCAGACTGGTGCTGGTGATGTTCTGACGGAGCATCTTTGTCTGCACAATGGAAAGTGGAGGTGGGATTATGGATGTTTGTCCCACGCTTGGTCCCAATGCATAACTGAATATTCATGGGAGCTCATTTGCATGGCAGAGTCCAAAATGGAATGTGTGTGAATTTGGCACGAGAGATTTTGGAAGAACCAAGAAGATGCGTCAAAACGAAAGACTTAGGCAACAAACTTGAACTGAGCCTGGATTTCTTTTCGACTTGAAATGAAATGGATTTGTTTTTGCTTTTACTTATTATCAAGTTTTGTTTATTTTAGAATTGTTTAAATACTTTTAGCTCAGAAAAGAGTATTTACAACTTTACGAAAAGCTTAAGAAGGTTGAAAGTTTTTTAATAACTGTAATAACTGATTTTTTTATTTTTTAAGGCTTAAATACAAACTTTTAATGACTTTTCTGTATTTTTACCAACAAATTATTCCAGAATCAACTCTTCAAACAACACAAAAATTCCCAATTTCTAAAGATTCTTCCACAAATTTAAAATTCAAAGCTGCATTCCATCCTTTGTTATATATGTTTTGTTTATAAACAAAAACCTAATCCCCTTAAATTTGTTGACTTACCCAAAGTATGCGGAAATGTTACAACAACTCCTAAAATCCAATTCGAATCCAGTTCTTCCGAGCTGTTCTTTTGAGGCCGTTCGTCAAGGCTTCTGCGCCAGCTTTGCACCTATTTTGATGGCCTGTGCCGATGCCGATGCCATCCAATCCAATCCAATCCAAACCGCTGTGTATGTAATGCAGCTTGGCTCGGTTCCCCGACACACGAAACACCCAAACCCAACCAACTGGTTATATTGACTGCACACTAGAGCCGCCGCTCGTGTCTTAAGATACTCGAGCCTCGGGTCTCGCACGCATGCGCAACTTGCGCGACTGGTTTCTGTGGCTTTTTCGGTGGATCTTTCAGCGCGCAACCCACACACACACACAGAAACACACGGGAGGGAGAGGTAGGGTACCCCAGGAGGAGGCTCGTACTCGTACTCTGGCCTAGCCCAAATCCCAGCAAGAGAGTAGGAAAAAAGAGAGCAGCGGCAGCCCGATTTTAGGGAGAAATATTATGTTTATTAGTAGAAATTCAATGCGCTTGGCTTAATCAGTCGAAAGAGGGAGCTAATTGCCTAGGTTAATAATGTATCTGTGTTGCAGGAACTGCAAACTCTACGCGATCCGAGTTCCACATCTCGAAAGGATCACTAGAATGAGCATTTCATCTCAATAGTTGTTTATGTATGTATGTATGTTACTAGGTGCTAGGATTTAAACTTATGCTAAGGATTCCGCTGTGGCGGTTCGAGTAAAGCCTCACAAATCGGCCACCGACTTCCGGCGCACGTACTTGGCAAAGTAATCCGGACGCCAGCACTTGCAGGAGCCGGGAATGAGGAACCAGTCGTAGTACAGACGCACCTGGAAGCAGCCCAGTTCATCGTTACCATCGCAGTGTGCATCTGCGGCTGCCGACGATGCGGAACCGCCCGAGGAGGTGCCATCAGAGGCGGTGGCCACGCCGGCTCGCTTCTGCAGATACTGCTGGTAGGCCTGGAAGTCCTGCACCGAAGGTGTCTGCGTTGTGGTCGAGCTGGTGGGCACTGTATCCTCGGCATTCGGATAGAAGATCTCTGCCACAAGCAGGCTCACCCAGCGTGGCGACGACAAACAGCCGCCGTCCAGATAGTGACAGCGTGCTTGGATGCAGCGTGTCACCTCCACCGTCTGGGTGAAGTAGCCCTCGTAGGGAATCTGCACCACATAGCGCCAGGCTCCCTGATAATTCTTGGCAAAGACAGGCGTGGCATACTCCACCTTGGCGGGACAGGGCGTGGGCGGTCCCTCATACCGAATGGGACCCACTTCCTCGCGACGCTCTGCCGTGGGCGTGGCCGGGGCAGAGCCACCTGTGTCTCCTTGGATGGCCCTGTACAGGGTGCAGAATCTGTGGGAGAAATATAGAGATTATTCAGCTGAAGTGAAAGAAGTTTGTGGAATGCCTGTTTCCAGTCTTTGAGATTCTTAATAGTCAACAAAATATTAATATTCATAAGGAATTCAATGGAAAGTGAAATGGCAACCTAGTTTTCTTGCTTGCTGACTTGTGAATTCTTTGTTTTCAATGATTAATGATTAAAAGTTGACCTCCTTAAAGAGGCCTTTCTAGCAGGGAATTTAGAACTCGAAATATAATTAATTCCGCATAAAAACCTTACAAGTTCTACTCTGCCTTGAAAGTTATATATTTATTATTTCAAGTCTCAACTTACACTCCACCGCCGTCGCAGAACTTTCGTGGCTTCCGCTCCTCGGCAGCTCGGCGCTGCTGTTGCTCCCGCTGATGATGATTCTGGTGCTGGTGCTCCTCGTCCAAAGCCGGATCAAAGTAGCTGTACTCGTTGGCCTCTACGCCCTCTGGCTGACTGCGACGGACCCTTGTGGATCCTCCAGACGGATACGGCCTATCGATATTGTTGCTGTCCAGCTGCTCCACGGGCTCATCGCGAATGATCTGCGTGACCTTGGGCAGGGTGTCATCGGCCTTGAGGACGGGCAGGGTCTTGGAGAGGAACTTCAGCGTCTGATTACGTATTAGTTCACTGCAGAAGTTTGCTTTTAAGATAAACTCGGAACCTTAAAGAAGCCACAAAACACTTACAAAGGATAAGGTTCGCCGAGCACACTCTGACCCAGCGGATTCTTGGGTATCTGGCCCTTGTTCAGATCCCCGCAGATGTTGTGCACGGACACCGCTGACTTCTTGCCAGCGGCCACATCCTTGCAGTCCGCATTTACATAGGTATAAGGTGGAGGCCTCACCTTGGGCGGCACTGCATTGGGTGATTCCACAAAGGCATAGTAACCCTCCGGTGGCTGCTCCTCGCCATAGTCCGAAGGCGACTGTGGCTGCTGCTGCTGCTGCTGGGGCTGGGCTAGGGCCAACTGGGCCAACAGCAGAAAGCTGAGAATTTTCTACAAAGACAGGCGAGAAAAGACAAAAGATGGTCACGGTGGTGGAATGTCTCGGACCTGCTGAAGGTCTGGTCGCGCACATGAGTCAGATTAATTGCCCGCATGAATGAATGGCCAGGCATTGTCCGGATTCCGGAGAAAGAAGCGATCTCTTTTTGAACCCGCAAAGCCCGCAGACACTTTTGGTTGTTTTGTTGTTTGGCGAAAGCGCGAAAGTTTCCAAGTTTCTGTTTCTGTTTCTGTTGCTGCGAAGATAAACAAACGCAGCAACTGAAACCGAGTCGCCACTTTTGCATCTCTCTGCTCACTTGACCATTAATTGTTCGTCGGAACTTTCCCTGAAATTCTGGGCGAACGAAAACCCCAACGAAATCAAAAGTACCTCCCCGACGCGCACTGCTATTCAGGTCAAGTGGCGCAGCTTGGTGGGCGGATGCAGTGAGGCTGAGGAATTTCTCTCTCCTTCTCTCTCTCCCTCTGTCTTTCGGGACTCGTGACATGGTTCACAGCGCAATTTGAATACGCCGACGAATGAAATCCGAAATTGGGTCACTTGGCGGAGCTTGTTCTTTTGTCTTTCCCCTTCTAATGGGACCCAAAAAAGAAAACAAAACTAGTTTGCCCAAAAGCAGAGTGATCCCAATTTGCATAGGTAAATATTGGTAGCCCAATTGCAGATTGCCAACGCTTGAGCTAAGCTGGGAGCTGACTATTCTTGGCCAGAATAGAACTCGTTGCGTGCCACAGCTAACGGGAAAGTTGCTCTCGCACGGGAACGAGCGGAACGTTAGGCTGCTCCACAGTTAGCTTAATTCATTAGCATGCTCCAGAATCGTACGGAATCGGGTTCCCAGGGTAACGTAACGGTAGTAAAGAGTGGGCCGTGATCGCTCTATTCGCCAATGTTAGCGCATTGCAAAACAAAAGACTTGGGCAACGAACTTGACTTGCGACTCGTCGGCACTTAGCACACCCGTAATGATGACATACCAGCACCAGGCGATAATCCATCTCCGCTCCTCTCCTCACGCACACAGCACTCAGAACTTTTCTTCTTGGTTCTTCTTCTAGTCTTCGGCTCTTGGACTTGGCCTTCTTCTGTTCTCCCTTCGAACCGTTCACAGTGATAGCCAAAGGCAAGCGCAGAGAACCAGACGCGTCAAGTGCAGCAACTGAACTGAGACAACAACCGAATCGCTGCAGACGTTGAACCTCCGCCGAGGTCTGCTTTTAAGCCCCGGTCAACTGTTCCAGAGCGTGCAGAACGTTGGCGTTGAGAAAGTGGAAAGAAAGAAAGCTCTACCTTGAATTTTGCATAGTCCAAGAGAGAGAGTCAAGTTTGAAGCTGGCTTCCCTGATTCAAGACATACTTTCGGGCGGAAAAAGCTGGTTTTAGGGGGTTGTAAAATTACAAGAAAATGCCGGAAGTTATGTAAAATGAAGCGGCGTACATATATTCCAGGTACTACAAGGAATCATGGATATCGAAAAATCAGTAAACTATCTATATCAATTTTTGTATAATAAATATCACTGTCATTGAAAGCAAGCCTAATAAAAATGAAGATAACTTCGTGAATTTCAGATCTCTCATAACTAAGCCAAAAATGCATTAATTTTAATTTAGCTTTTCTGTGCTAATTTTTTTTATGTTAAAAAAGTTTCATACTAAGTTTAAGATCTTTATTAAATATAATTTTGTAAAAAGGTTGGCAATTTAAATTTTCCAAAAGAACATTGCTAGATCGACAAAAATATATATGAAATATAGGATTTATATATGACTCCTTCACTGCTTTAAAAGCTTCTCAATAAATTTATTTAATATATTTGATTATTAAAATTAAATTAAAATTTCGGTATTATCCGAAAAATAAATTTTAATAATCTATTTTCTTTGTATTAATTCGATATCTCAAAAAGAATATTTATTTATTGCTTCGCAACGTAAAACTAGAGATTTATATATAAATTTTCTCGTAATATATGTATATAAGCAGTACCCATTTTTCTGCCATTCCCATGTATGACCCATATAAGATGTTTCCCTTTCTCCTTAGTTTCTATTTCTCCCAAATTAAAATTCTGTTTTCATATCCAACAACTTCACGTTTATTTACGAATACACTGTGAACATTTTACACCGTAATAAAGTTCCTTCTCTCTGGAGAAAACAATGTCGTAGAGTCTTTATCAATATAATGTGTTTTGGTGTAATGCTTTCTTCTACATGTAGAATACATTATTCATAAAGTAATATATTATATATATGTGTGTATATATCTTTTTGTTTGTATATATAGATCCGCATTATAAACGCCCCCACAAAACGCAGCCAGACATCGAATCGAAAGAAGATCTCATCTGCAGTTGTGCCAGAATTGTATATGTGGTTGTGGAAAAGTTACACGTTTTTAGCAAATAGATTAAATATATATATATAATAAAATCAAGTAATTAAAGAGAATATACATAGGTTCTAGGTTCTAGGTTCTATAACTATCCGCATAGATTGTAGTCTGAAACTTGGTTTCGTGTACAAAAAAAAACTAAAGTTAGGTATGCCAAGCACTTCATCGTTACGTCAGAAATGGTTTTTGAGAACTATACAAGAGGGAATAGAAGCTGGTGGTTAATCGGGGGAACTAAATCAAATAAAATTGTACTTATTCTTCACTGTTTTGGCTCAATAAATATCAATCAAAAGCAATGTGTCCATGTATTCGTTAAGAGAAATGATGAAAACGCATCCTCGGCGAATAAATAATATTGGGGCTTACGGCTACGGTAACGGGCGGGCTCCTCCTGCCTTACTACTACTCAAGTTTCCTCTCAACTTTTCAAACTTAATGCAATATTGCAACTATCGTATATATGAGTACATATCTTAAAAGTAAACAGAGTTGTATAACATCTTCTCCTTCGCAATGCTTATCGCTTCGTTCGCGAAATATCATATAAAGTAAACTTTAGGCTTATAGCTATATAGTGCGTTTTGTGTATGTTCTGTTTCGGTATCGGTATCGGTATCGTTTTTCTGTCTATGCTCCGTTCCCTGGATCATAATATCGCATCTAATTCTTGGGTGAAACGGTGATGAGTTTGTGTGGCGTCACCGGGGAGATCTGTAACGCAAGAAGTTTCATTTGATGCGACATCCTTCACTTAGCTTGCAATTCTTGAACTTACCCATAGGGACCTGCCCATGTATGAATCATCGTCGTCTTCCATGAGCCCCGCCGGATGCCGATGGCCCTGCTGGTCGATCAACAGCAACGTGTCCTTGCTGCATGTATTCGCCGTCTTGCGCAGCAGCGATGACAGTGTTTCCGTGTAGTTAGAGCTCGTGGAGAAGGAATGTCGTAGACTTAACTGCTGCTGGTGGTGCGTGGCATTCTCCACCGCTGATACGCTGCTCCTCGATCCTTGCCAGTTGTGATTTTGCAACACCTGCCGTGACAACTGCAAGCTGGAGGAGAGCTGCGGCGTATTGCCGTTGCCATTGAACATAGCCGAGGGCGTGCTTATGTGGCCATTGAACTTATTTTGCAGCGTTGAGGCTGCCGTTACCGAGGTGCTCAGCGATCTGGGCGAGGAGCGCGACGAGAGCGAGCTCTGGGAGGAGGAAGAGCTCGAAGAAGAGCTCACATGGCCGTTGGTCTTGGCCTCGGCGGTTAATTCGTTTTCAGCGGGGGCTTCGGATACCATGGCTTTCTTCGGTTCGGGTTCTTCTTTTATCTTCTCTTCCTCCTCCTCCTCCACCAAGTCGGAACAATCTTCGTCCATGGCAAAAATGGGAGTGACTTCTTCCACGGCCATGGCTTGGAGCTCATCTTTCGCTGCTGCTGCTGCTGCTGGAACTACCTCAATCTTGCTGGTCTCGCTTAAGCTGGTATCTACATCGGCATCGGCAAAGGCGATTTCTTCAATGTTGAGCTCATGGATAGCTTCAGCAGGCTTCTCCTGGACAGCTGTCGTGGGTTCTTCAATAACTAAAATATAACCAAAGCATTGGGTTAAAGGGTTTCCCATTTATTACTCTTTTAAATCCTCTTACCTTCATCTCTTTCCTTGCAGATTTTGGGTATATCCACCGGCTTGGATTGAGCCTTCTCAGCCATCGTTGCCGCTGGCGTTTCGGTGCTTTCACTGGAGCCCTCTAGCTTCACCGTCTCCTTTTCCTTGCCAGAAGTGGAGGAGGCCGATGAGGATGAGGTCGCTGGTGCTATGCGTGAGACCCAGTGATCACCAGAATTCGAGCTGGAGCCTGAGCACTCGCCAGCGTCCACACTGCGACGCTGATAAAAGAGCATGTAAGCCTCGTTGTTGATGATGTCCTGCTCGATGGCGTCCTCGGGCACCTTGCTCACGCGCGTGTCATCGAACTTGTACCACTGGCGGTCGTAGGGATTCTTGCAGGCGGCTGTGTAGTGGCCCGTCTCCAAGGTATCGCCCTGATGGTAGCACACGGCATACAGATCGTAGCGTGTGTCCTTTGGATCGCAGCGCGAGTTCAGAGTGGAGGAGCGTGAGTCGCCCGAGCGGCCACGCTTCCAGGGATTTGAGCCTAGGCCAAGGCCCAGTCCCGCTCCGATTCCCAGCGAACTGCTGGCGCTCTCATGGACGCCGCGAGCCAGATGCGGCGACATGTCAAAGGCGGTAAGCGGAAACTTAACCATGGTGGTCAGCTTCGCCGCCTGAGGACCTTTGGCCTGGTGCTGCCGGAACCGCTTGAAGTGCACCACCAGGATATCCGGCAGTGACCACAGGCCCAGCGTCTTCACCACGGGCAAGTACTGCTGGCAGTGGGGGCAACGCCAAGCGTCCTCAGCGCTCAGGGTCTCCGCCTTTGTGTAGTGCTCCAGGCACTGCTCCAGAGTCAGCGAGGCGGTGTCGCTGGGCTTGCTGGCACTCAGCCTGGCCACGCTCTCGTGCTCCACAACGGCCTCCTCAACGTCCTGCTGTTTGCTAATGAAATGCTCCTCGGGGGAGCTCCACTCCAGCAGCAGCTTGATGTGCTGCGGTCCCGCCTCCGAGGAGAGCACCGAAAGCGCCATGTCGATCATTTCGGTGAGCAGCGGATGCTCGACCTGCTCCAGATAGGTGTCTGGATCGGCGGAGGGGTCCTGCAGACGTATCCGGAACATCTCAGCTGGCGGCGTGGCGTAGGAAAAGACCTCAGGCTTGAGCAGCGGCGCCATTTCGCGTAGCATGCGCTTCTGCAGGTCCTGGTAGGAGCAATCACGCGGCGCTTTCATGCTGAACGGAGCTCCAAAGCGCGTGATGTCCTTGCCGTCCTTCGCTCGGTATACGTTGGCCACAAGGAGAAGCAGATCAGCCTGCGATTGAGCTGCGGCTGGGGCAGGAGCAACGGCCGTTGCGGCAGCTGGTTTCTCCGAAGTCTCTGCCGGAGTAGAAGACTTTGGAACCGGCGTCGCCTCCGGCACCTCGATGCAGTAAATAGTCTCAATGCTGGCCAGTGTCTCCACTGGTTGCGTGTCGTAGAAGACGCGCGTAAATCCCTCGGCGTTCAGATCAACCAGCACCATGCGGCCTCCATCGATGCCCGTGTCCGTCTGCAGCTGCTCCCGCAGGGCCACAATCGGCGATCCAGCGGGAACTCGCAGGCCCATCCGCACCTGGCGCGGCACTTGCTTCATATAGACCACCGTGACGAAGATCGTTTGCTGCGTAAGCTGTGGCAGCTGCACGGAGATGCAGTGGAAGGGATCGAAGGTGTTGGACTGCTTCTCGCAGCGCGGGCAGGTGAGCGAGGAGCGGAACTGGGCCTGGAACACGGCCTGGACAAAGCTGTTGTTGCACCGAATGTGATTGGCCAGCGTCTCGGCGGCGATTACCTCATCCGAGCGCCCGTACGAGTTCTGCGCGGAACAGGGAAGAGAATGCGTTAGGCGCGATCTTGGTATCCAACTTGGTATAGTCCCCACCTTCAGGCTCTTGTAGCGTCGCTTGCTGGCCGTGTTGAGGTCCTCGTGCACCTTGTCCAGCAGCCAAAAGAGGAACTCCTGGGCATCGTGCTGCGTTGAGCTGCGAAACTGCGTGCCATAGCGATCCACCACGGCCTTGAAGCTGGTGCTGTGGTCGCTCTCGTTCTTGCAGGTCCACAGGGCCTTCAGCACATTGGCCAGCTGCTCGGTGAGCTCACCTTTGGTGCCAAACTTGCGTGAGTTGATCTTGTTGCGTCGCTTGAGGTCAGCCTGAAGGAGAGAATAAAAGATTAGAGAGGAATCTTTATGGATGTAAAGTGATTTTTGATTGATTACCTTGTACTGATCCAGGACAAAGTACTCGGCCAGGATGTCCGTATGGCTGAGGCATTGCAGCACCGCGTTCATGAAGCATGTATTGCCATGGTTCTTCAGTCCCATCACACCGGGCGTCTGGTCTGGCGGCCACTGATAGCCGCCAATTGGTGGCACTCGCTCCCCGCTGCCTGGTGCTCCTCCATTCGCAGCAGATCCCTGACCATGTTTGTTCGCCTGGGGGGGGGGGAGAGTGGAAAACAGAGAACTGTGTTAGTCGCTGGGGAGTACAAATTGGCTGCTCCAAGAAACTCGTTTCCAGATCACACCGGAGTGCAGTGAAGTAAAGTGTTTGGGTTGGGGAACCAATTGGGTTTCAATTTCGTTGCCAATTAAAAATGGTTTAGCTCGACATCAATTTGCGATAAATGAAGAAATGAATTTAGAAAACAAGCCGCAAAATAAGAAAGGCCTGTCTGGCTGTTGAACAACAAAATACGTTGTTATTTTTGTATATAAAATGTAAATAATAATCGTTTAGCGGATATTTATGATATGCAGATGAGTCAAAGTCAAAGATTTCCGCGAAAATCGCTCAAGATATATATTTAATGAACCAATTAGGAGTACACGTAGTCAATGGCGAGGGGTCTAAGGAGATGGGTAAACCATGAGATGGGGTGTGTTTGGGTTCAATCGTCTGGAAAATTTCGGTGTTAATCACCAAAGAAATCGAAATCGAAATTGGTTTAATACTTGGGATGTTGGAGGAGGTGTGTCTGGCCAATGGAATTCCTCTACAGTACCCAAAATTTTCCATAAAACAAAATAAAATCAAGCAAGCACTACCGACTGAGAAAGTCTTTCCTACGAAACCAAAAGCACAGAAATAATAATAATAAAAATACAATACAGGCTCTTAATGGGGTGGTGGTTCCCACTGCAACATCTCTTGGCCTTTGTGCAACTGGAGCGGCGTCCAAATTGGAATTTACGATATTATAAACACGCTCTGGAAACACACGAGTGAGTGCCTTTAACGGGCTCCGCCGGCTTTGCAATTGCGTTTAGCAATGAAATTTTGTGGATTATGAAATTGGCAGCCGCGAAACCGAAGCATTGCCATTGGAGGTCACTCTTGGCCGTCAATGCTAAGTGGGCTTATGTACATATTTCCCGATTTCTCTAGGAAATGCAGCAAGAAAATATGGTGACGAAAGCGGACAAAAGATGAGTAAGCCCGGGGAGGGGACAAAAAGGTAACGTCATCGTTCGCGCGAATCGATGCCAGCTGAGAGATATACGATATATATACGAGTGTGTTGAACCAACAAGAAAAAAAAAAAGATCAAACAAAAAACCCAGCAAATAATGGATTCAATAGACAACAACTAAAAAAAAAGTGGGCAAAACAAGCGACCGAAAGAAGCGCAAATCGAACACAAAAGCCGGTTTTTTGAAAGCGAAAACCCACGCAAGATACGAAACAAAAAAAGCTTAAAAACTGGCAAAGAAATCAGCAGCAACGGCCAATGGTAAATTGGCCAAAAGGGAAATAAATCTCTGTGTGGGCAGGGCAGGGCTGATGATTATAACTCTACCAGGAGGCTAGGCTCTAGCCCACTGATTAGATTTCGGGTACCTCTTTTCTGCGCCAGCATCCGGTGTAAAATGGCACGATATCTATGAAGGCGATGCGGTTCGCGGGCGAGTTGTGCTCCTCCGACTAAGACGAAGGAAGATGCGGCAGTCCGTATAAACGAGGCGGAGGAGAAGGAGAAAGAGATAGAGAAAGAGGAGTGTTCAGTTAGCTGAGGGGTTCGTCTCCAGGTGACAGTTAGCACAGATATATTCAAGCTGCCACATCACGGTGCAGCACAAAAGTTCCCAAGACATTAGCCGGGATTTCGTTGTCTCATTCGCTTAAGCTTAGTGACACCATCCATGACAAACCCAAACTGAAACCCATTCCCCTAGGCAGACTCTGCTTTGTTGTTTCAGAACTGGAGGAGAGGAGACGTTGTCTTTGGATAATTGTTGCTTTTGTTGGCCAGCAAATTGACATTGAACTGACGTTGACTGCATCGAACAAATGCCATTTGTATTGTGTTCTCCCTCCGCTTTCTGGGGAAGTGAGTGACCATATTGAATGGCGGCCAAGTGCCTGCTCTCAAGTGGTTTGGTATCCCCTCTTTGACAATAGAAAGATGCCCTGCGAAAAGGGCACCAACTTGGCTCTACTTAAAGTTTAAAGCCCCTAACCTTGGTTTGCTTAATTTACTTAATAATTAAGAGGCGCTAAGCTAAAAGGGTTCCGAATTTAAGCAGCTCAGCTCATTAGAGACAAACTCAATTAAAATGGGCCCGACTATGATGTAAGCTGAGCCCAATCTGCGGATTAAAATGGCAAAAAAAAAAGAACTAGGCACAGAGGGTTCCAGGTTCCACAAGCAAAGCCTCAATGAATAAATTGAGTGGAATTTCTGAACGCATGTCCAGATCACGCTGCTATCTATATATATATAAGCGTTCATGGTATATATATCTCCGCTGACCTAATCGCGGTGGTCAGACCGCTATGCCAAGCATTTCTCACACAGCTGGAGACGTCGGAGCAGACTTCGAGACGTTGCGCATACGCCCCGTTTGCCCGGCCTTTCATTCCACTTTTACATACATTTTCCCCAGGCTTTCTCGGCTGGTTAATTGAGCCAGAAACTCGGAGAAGGAATAGAATATACTCGCGGCCACTTGTCTCAATTTGCGCCGGCAATTTTATCATCATCATCATCATCATCGTCATTATTATTTATAAATTTAAGCAAATTTCTACGCCTTTTGTTTGTATACAGCGGGCGTCGAGTGGCCACCAAGTGGCCCCAAATGTTTTTCCTTATGTATCAAGTGTCGCCTCCGCCTCGTGCGCTGGGTGTAGTCCATCCCCCCAAGGCTTTGTTTACATTAACGTATTCCGCTTAACTTGATGTATCGAATTATTATGCCCGCTTCTCGAATTCTTGCTGCCTTTTTTGTGTGTTTTTTTTGTTCGTATTTTTTCGTTTCAGGCGGCAGCAAAAATTCCATTGCGCCAGAGAGCTCTTGTGTGATAAGCCCAGCGGACCAGATAACTTATAAATACAATACTGCACTGCACTCCAGGTATTTGCTTTTTTACGTAATGCCTGCAGATACCTAGTCTATATAGTATCTGTATCTATAACTCGTTGCTGTTACGCTTACGTTTTATTAAATAATTGTAAATAATTGAAGATAATTGCTGGGGGGCCACGAGGCTGTTATTACCGCCAAGAGATCTTGGCCAGGGCATGAATGAAATTGGCCCAGAGAGTGGTGGAATTAAGAATTGAGAGCGATTTGGAACTAAAACCAGACTTCTCCTACCGGTTGGACAGCATTTTATTAATGGGCCAATCGAACAGACTATTATTAGAGGTTCCCCCTCTATATATATACTATATATATGATTTGTATTATCGCCACCCATTCGTCAATCGTGAAATCGCATTCGATTCACCGAGTTTAAGCGCTGCCAACGCTGATCACGTGACACCTATGATCGCGTCACCAGTATTATCTTTGATTCCAATTAGCGCTGAGATTTATGAGTTGGGATTGCGGATTTCTGCCAGAGAGACAGAGATATGAACTTGAAATGGCGCTCGCTAGCTAGCTTTATGGTTTCTACAATCGCTTTATTGCCGCCTTTTTAACCACCACCACCTCCCAGCAAACCAGCAAACTAATTAGATCTATTGTGTTATGCAAGTGACTCTCGCACGCGGTTAGCACCTTGCAGGACGCCTGCTGTCACGCCCCCTTCTCAAAGAGGGCGCGATTACGTGGCGGAGAACGCGAACGCGAACGCGAACCCAAGCTCTGTCAAGGTTGCGCCCACAATGGGCTTCTAATCAGGCCACCTTGCGATACGAGTCGCCGTCGTTATCAGATACACAAAGTGCTATCTACATATACAGTGCGTGGCATAAGTGCAACACCTCCAGAGAGTAATTAATTAATAACAAATAGAACCCTTCCCCGGCTGTCACTTGTTGTTGATAACTGCTGGCATTTAGCTCTCATTCATGACATTACTTAATGGCCCTCATTCAGTCCGAGTGTCGTGATCACTTAATGATTAAATTAAATACGTAACCGAGCTTATTGTTTTTAGCAAAACTGGATTCCTGTGATGATTCAACTTCTACTCGGAATTGATTTCTAAATCGAACTCATATTTCAGGTTTTTAGACTTGATTTATCTGCTCACTCTTACACTGCTGCCCGACACTGTTCGCCCCTTTATATTCTGTCAACTTTAACTGATATCTGACGTATGGTTTGGACTGGGTATTTTTGGCCCACGCTTTTTTTTGTCAAGGGCAAAACGCTTGACAGCAGACGAGACCAGCGATTAATTTGTACTTTTCACTTGGAAATTTTTGTGCCATTTTATTTGTATTCATAAGTAGCTACAGATAAAGAAATTTATTTTAATTTTTGGTGGGGTTTCAATGAGTGAAATATTGTTGTGTTCTTGGAATCTAAACAAAAGTTGAACTTGTGACATTAACTAACAATATTTCTTGATTATTGCGTATATTAAATGGAAATTCATTTGTTTAAATATATAATTAGCTATAAAAGGGATTATTATTTCCTACTTATTCTATTTATTTAAATACAAAATAATTTTTAGAAGGAAAAAAGAATTTTCGGAAGAAAAAATTTTGAATAATTGAAACATTTTTTACAAATTATAGATCATAGAATGAAATTTATTCCCATTGTTTTCTAGTTTTAATATTTAATTTAATTAATTTACTTTTCTAGCTTTAATAACCCGAAATATATCTTCTATACATATTTTATAAAGTTTCCCCAATTTCTCCTCTATAAAATATATTTTAAAATTTATTATAATATTAAAATTAACTAAAACCTCTATCAGTTTATCATTGAATTTAAAACTCTTTAGTTTTTTGTTCTGTGTACCTCATATTCTCATTTTTTGAGTGCCAGGGAAGGCCCCTGCGGACTACTGGACTATTTGATGACGGTTTTTGGACTCTTTATGCGACTTTATGGCCATATATCATGGTGATGGGGCGACCTGAGAAGCGCGTAATTAACTCTGAATGACGTGGTTCATTCTGTCTGGAAACATACATTAAATACAAACAAACCCGCAAACTAAACACGAAACAAAAAAGAGTAACGCCCAATTAGACAGCCTAAGCGCTGAAAACATAATATTTCACTCCCCCGGAAAACTGAAAACTGAAAACAAAAAAAAATGAGAATGGAATACAATGTACCGGCATGGCGTGGCCCCTTGAATAACGAAATGTTAATTTCAAAATGATTGTTTATGAAAATAAACGTGCCGTCGCCGTGCCGGGCCATGGAAGTACAAAAATAAATGCAAAGGCTAAAAATTCTGAAAAACATTTTTTCAATTAGTTTGATCTCAATTGATTTTACCTTGAAAGCGAATTGAGCGAAAAGGGGGGAGCAGAGAGAGAGCAAAAAAGAGAGGAGGCAGTGGCGAGTGCAAAACGTGCGAGGCAATCCCAAGCGAAAAGGCAACAACAATAGGGGGTAGCCGTAGTATTCGCAATAGAAATAACAACAATTCGCACCGTTGTACAACAGCAAAAGTTACGTGTGAGCTGCTGCTGCTACAACTACAACTACTGGGGCGGAAATACAAAAAAAAAAACAAGAAAATATATAGAAAACAACAAAATCGCGTATAGCAACCCCCCTCCTTGGAAAGCCACCCCTCTTCGTGCACTTGAAATATCATAGAAAATCAGCAAACAGAAGCGAATAAACAGTGACGGAGGTGGAGGTGTTGTTTGTCCAAGGTAGAAGGGGGATTTCTGGGAGGTAGAGAAGAGGGAACTGCAAGCACACGCTATTACGTACTAATCTAGGCATCAACAAGTGCAACAAAAATAACAACAACAACAACGAAAAGAAGGAAGGTAGTGACGCCAAACTAGACACCAACAACCACATGAACCACAATTTAGCGGGCGGCTAAAAAGCTAAAGCTTACGGAAATAGACATAACTGTATATGATTGCACAGGGAGAAAAGTCTATATGAACAGCTGGTTAATATACTTTGAGATCTTATTGGTTTTTATCGAAGTTCTACCTGCAAGTTCAAGGTAGACATCAAAAATCGTGCTTAAGGTCATTTGAATGGATTTTTACAAGCTGAGCTTCTTAGTTTATAAGAAATATATCCCAAGTTGCTTTTAAGATCTCTTTATTGAATACTTTGAATATCTTTATCAATTTTCTTGTACTTATAGACTCAAGTTCAAGGAAATTTCATTAGGAAAAACGTGTTTAACTCTGAATACTATTAAATACCTATTATATCATTGTTTAACAACTTTTTTCACTGTATTTATCATATGAAAAATAATAAAATAAATCAACAAATTATTATTATTTGTATTATATTATTATTTTATAAATATTTATTATAGTTTCAATAGAATATTAGTTTATAATACTAGTAAAAGTTAGAATTTAGACTAATATATTCCTAAAATCCTATCTTTATAAAATATAATATATAAATAAATATAAATATAAATAAATATAAATAAATATAAATAAAAATATAATTATATAATAAAATATAATATTAATAATATATTAGTATTAGTAATATTTTTCTGCCTGCATGTTTACCTCCTCTAAATCACGTGTTGTTCTTTTTAATTTTATTGTTAAGATCATCATACACACACAGAGAGTGTCACATTTGACTTTTCCGCCATAGCTTTTCCTCCCTCCGAAAACCACATTTCCTTTCACTCCCCTCCCCTCCTCAGACATTTGTTGCCATTTGCAATTTTTGGCATGCAATCTTTAATAAGCCATATTATTGCTGTTGATGTTGTTTTTTTCCCCCAGTTCTCGCCGTGCGATTTCGTTTTTCTTTTCGCATTTCGCTTTTCCGCTTTTTCCCGCTTTTGTGTGTTGTGTTTTTCAGTTATTCAAAACTGGGCTTCTGAATATAATCAATGCGAAATGCGCAATGCAAGCTCTGCTAGAGAGAGGAAAAGCGCGAGATACAAAAATGCCAGCAGCGTGAATCATAATAAATCACAGCAATTGTTTACAATGAGGTAATCACTGGAAGCGGCAAACAGCATTAACAACAATGCTCAATTGCCACATAATGTCATTAAGAAATTATTCACAGACCGACAGACAGACAGACAGCGGCAGCAGGCGTAACCTTATAGTAAAGCGGACTTGTTGATCGGCTTTTCGGCATTCAGTTTTTCATTTTTCGCTGCTGTTTCGGTTTTCTTTTGTCGGTGAAAGGTGCCAGCAGAAAAAGACAAAAGGTAACCCAGACAGACAGACAGACAGAAAGACAGAAGCAAAATCAACAACTACAACTGGCCAAAAGTCTGTACCCCAATTTTATAGCTATAAGCCAGGCAAATAAATATATATAGTAAGCTGAGCTTTCCAATTCTCGCTAAAGTGCAGCTTCCCCGGTTTCGCAAAGCAAACAGCAACAACTACAGTAATCGCTTCGAACACTATACCAGACATTGAGTAGTTTTCATTGAGGCTCTTCACGTGCTCCACTCCCCCAATTACCCCAATATCACACAAGCACCCGCCATTGCCGCCGTTACGCTTTTGAATGAAATTAAAACTGTTTTCGTATGCGGTTATCGTTCTGGAATTCAAAGCGCCAAAAAGGTCAACTGCACTATGTCCATAAGGTCTTGCCCTCTACAATTAATCAAACCATTACAACAGCAAATACTAGGAGACAGTAGAGCTTCTTTGAGAGGGAAATTGTAATGTGAAGCGTAAGGAAAGAGTCACATTTTAAAGGGGAATTTAAACTATTTTATAGGTGATCAAAGTAAGCCTTGAAAATATGTAAAAGTATTGGAAAAAGATGGCTTTGATATATTTGTCCTTATTTATTTTATTCTCCATTTAGAAAATCCTACAATTCTCAACGAAAGTGTCACATTTTGGCTGGAAATTTAAACTATATATAAGTTATTAAAGTAAGCCTTGAAAATATGTAAAAATATAAGAAATAGCAGGCTTTGATTCACTTGTCCTTATGAAACTTGCTTATAGAAAAATATATATTTTATTCTCTATACAGAGAAAGTTTCAATATTTAGGCTGGAAATTTAAACTATTTATAGGTGATCAAAATAGGCCTTGAAAATATGTAAAAATATAGGAAAAAGCAGGCTTTGAAAGGCTTATCATGTTGACTTTTGCTTAAAGGAAAATATATATTTTATTCTCTATACAGAAAGTCCCTCGCAAAGTCGCATTAATTCATTTTATTGAACTTGGACTGTCTATAAAGTGATACGCACACACATGCTGGACACCCTCAGTAAGTATTATTAGATCAAATTGAATTCCAGAAGCCAGGAATTGCTTCTCCTATCGCTTCATTGAGTGGAGAGGGATTGTGATACGGCTTGATTGAGGAGGAAGAGATGGAGGAGGTTATGGGGTGTGTCATTGTGCCCTGCACTTGTCTTTCCTGCACTTGGCTTTCCCCCCTCCTTAAAGAGACATAAGAAACTCAGACAAAAGCGTGGCACACATTTGTCAGCTTGCGCCTCTCCTTGCCGGGGAGTTGGATTCCCCAGTGGCGGCGAAGAGGCACCAGCTCTAACCGAGGCACTCCATCATTAACTGTGTTGTCTCGCTCCAGCAGCGCACGACCTGAAAAAACTCTTGTTTTTTGTGTGCCTTGCTTGCTGTTTGTTTGTTTATTATAGCCAAGAGCCGGGAGCTGGGAGCTGGAGGAGAGCAGCAACAAATGTTGGCAACATTTACACAAAAATTGTTTGAACAATTGCTGTCTGCGAAACAAAAGGCGCCCACCTACACCTCTAGTTACAGTCTCTGCGCCTCCAAAAAAAACCCCCCTCTTTTTTGTTCATTGGAATAACAACAAAAATTATGATAATAATGAGACAGCAATTGTTTAAAAATAAAATTAATTTCCATGCGCTGTCCTCGCGGGGGTATGGTAATTGTAAATTTGTTGTAGAACATTTGAGATACACTTCAAAAAAAGCGCAATCCAATGTATTTATAGTTGTGTAAACAAAGGCTTTTTTATCCGTTGGAGAACAAAGAATGTGGCATGTATGTATAGTATATATCTATATAGATTACCATACCGAAAACTCCCTGCTCCCCGCAAGAAGGCAAAGTCCCAATAAGCCGCTTTTCGGCACGATACACAGTATCTCTTATCACCGAACCCGGCCGGACCCGGGTGACTCAGCACTGGAAAGCAAAACAAAAAAAAATCAGCAAACGTGGCAAAGGGCGATTCGTGCTCAGGGCTGACTAGTTCTATATGCGGTAGTGACCCACGAAATCTGAACAATCAGGGCGAAAGAACGATGCCAAATCGGAGAACAGAGATGCTTGGCTGCCGTGACAAAGACCAAAGAGCAGATGCACGAGACGCGAGCAAAACAAAGCGGCCGATAACGCACTAAACGATGCCTTTCATAAATACACAGCCACAGCCACAGCCACAGCCAGGCTCCCCTGATAAGAGCCATTGTGGAGCACGGAGCACAGAGCAGGGAGTATGGAATATGGAGTGGAGTGCCCATATATACGGAGGAGCACACAGAGTTCCCTGCTATTAGAAGCTGCACTCTAAGCACAGCGAACAAAGAAAGGGAAAGAAAGAAAGAAAGGCTGAACGAAATAAAGAAAGGTGAAGCACACGTTGACTGCAACTATGTGTAAACTACGTTTATGCGCACACTTTAATTGCAAACAAGGAACAGACAGCTTGCAATAAGTAAACATGGCATTGTTACACTTTCTTGTTTGCCCATAATTTAAGCACAATAACTATTGTTAGTTGCAAGTAGATTACTCTTTGCAGAATCAGATGAATAGAATTGTTTTCTTATTGCAAATACCATTACTGATTAGGGGGACCTGGGCTGGTATTGGTATATCACCTTGGGTTCCCATTTGAAAGTATCTAAATATTAGAGATTTTTGAGATATTTAATTAAATATTAAATATAGGATTAAATATAGGCATCTTATTGGATCATAAAAACGAATTAATGGTGTGAAAAAGCATTTCTTTTGCCACCTATTTATTTATTTAGAGTTTGATGAATTAATAAGACTGAAATTAGAGCTGCTCTTTTATATTATTTCTATTTATTTATATTATTTTAGATTTTAGTGCATTGAAAATATATATTTTATTATTGTATTATATTATTTTATTCACTGTTCTTTAATTACCTATTTTTATATTATTTCTCAACAAACATTAACACATAAATATCATAATATTACATTATATTTATTTCCCGAAATATCTCCTGATAAAATAATTTGCAATTATTTAAATTCCTCAACTTTATTGACGCATAAACCATAAAAATGTATCTGAGAAGTTCATCTAAAAAAACAAATAATCCTTTGTTTTCTTTTAGTATTCAAATGGAACTTACCACAACATTCACCGTGGAGCTCAGATGCTGGGCAATTCGGTTTAAAAACTTCCTGAAGGACGAGCGACGCAGGACACGTGTCCTCTTGTTGTTGTTGTTGTTATTATTATTATTGGCGGTGGTGTTTGCATTGCTGCCACTATTGTTGTTGTTGTTATTATTGGCATTGATGTTGGCATTGGCGTTGACCGTCGTCGGGGCCTCGTAGCTGCTGAGGGAAACAATACTGCCGGAGCGACCGCGTCCTCCTCCCACGCAGGAGGATATGGCCGTATGGCTGCCACGTCGCTCCGCGTTATCCTTGCGGGATCCGGCTGTGCCAGAGTCCTCGCCCAATTCGCCCGTGGCCGTCGATGTTTTGAATTTACGTGACCAGCGAAAGGGATTGCGTGGCAAGGAGAAGGCGCGGCGAATCTTTTTGGCGGCATTCGTGCTCTTTTCCTGCGACGCCGTGGTTGCTATTGCTGTTGTCGTTGTAGTTGTTGTTGTGGCTACCGTTGGTGCTCCTGATTCCGTTTTTGTTGTTTCCATTGCTGCTGCTGTTGTTGTTGTTGTGTGGGTGGCGGTGGCGGCAGCGGCTGTGGCTGTGGCGGCGTCGCCCTCGCTCTGCTCTCTTCGCTCTTTTGTTGTGCCCATATTCCTGCCTCGCCTCGCTCTCGCTTTCTCTTTCTGTCTCGCTCGCACACTGAACACACCGATTTTCGTCACATATATTTACGATATAAATTGCACTGACGTAGGACGTTTTGCGTATGCGCTTGTACTAAACTATAACTAACTCGAATTGACCTTTTTAGCAGTGATTAATGCACTTAATTTCCGATTTTTCGCCCCTGCTTTCTTTGGTTTTTTTTTGTGTCTGCCTCCGCCTCTTTCTGCTTCTTCTTCCTCTGCTTCCTGGTGACCCACTCCCACTCCGCGACGGGTGTTTCTTTTCTTGTTGTTTTATGCAAATACTTTCACTTTTGGCGGCGGCGTCGGCGGTCGGCCTGTCACGGATCGGATCGAATCGATCGGGCGAGTTTTACTATTTTACTATTTTTTGGCCGCGGCCAGTGTCGTAGTGTTGCGAAGCACGGTTTGTATATAATGCTAAAGACTGTGGCGGGATTTATCCATCTACGGCGGCGGGTCACATTGGAGAACAGTGCTGGCTGTTTAGCGTATTATAATATAGTTATAGAATGAAAATTTTTATTTTTTACTATTCATCTAGCATATTGTAGCAAAATAAAGTTGAGGCATGTCACTATTTGTTTTATAAAAAAATATCAATATTGAATGATGTTGCTGTTATTAAAATATTTTTATATTTAAGCTATATCCAACATTGTTTATTTACGATCCGAAAATGTAAATCATTTATTTAAATTTGGGAAAAAGATTTTTTTCGACGCTAAAAGCAGTAAGTAAATTGAGCTACTTTTTAATACTTTGCTTATGGGCTTTTAAAATTCAAATTAATTGAAATAAAATCTTTAAAAATATATTATTGTTTATTTTTTATAGCTATATTTCTTTAATTTGAACCTTTCTTCCTGAATCTAGCTTTTTTTAGAAAAAATCTTTTTATTAATTTTTTGTTTGGTGTATTTTGTGGAATACTATCTTGGCTCTTGAGCCACACTAATTTCATTGTGGATTAAATAATACCACACTAATTTCTTCGTGGACCACTGGCTCCAAAACTGTACTGTGAAACCTGTACTGTTTTATGTGCATTGTAAATAAATTCGACATCAATTTCATGTAAAGAATCTTCTTTGTTAAGTTCCATGCTTTTAAACTGTTAATGAGAAAGTAACAGCGATTTGCTTATGGAATCGAACACAAGAAAGGATTTCCTCTGTTAAGTTTCATATTCAAAATTCGGTGAATAACAGCTGTTAATAATAACAGAGTTCTGTGTTGGTTCTTTGTGTGCTAGCTGACGAGGGCTGTCTGCTCTGAACCTCACTTGCCACAGCAAAACACGTAACGTACTCATATAAGAAGTGTAGCATACTTTCCAGATTAAAAACCAAGATGTATAAATTGCGTTGTATTCTTATCCAAGTTTTTAACCCCAGTGTTTTAAATAAGCGTCGGCAGGGGTCGCTGTAAAAAGTATAAAAAACTCAAGTTTTGACGCTTTTGGAGAATCGGGAAATTGACTTCTGTTTCATGGTTTGGAGAATCAAGAAATGACGATTGTAGAGAATTGTTGAGAATGGAAATAAATTAATTTAAATACATTTAAAAAATATAAGTTGTTAATTTTCTTATATTAAAATAAAATTAAAATTTAATTTAAAAAATTAAATTGTAGCTTAAGAATAGCGAGACCCGCTTCGTAAAAAATATTTTATTAGTATTATTATTTTTACGATCACCATTATTTATTTAAATTAAAACTGCTAGTTTATATTCAAACATACAATGCAATTTCGCTGGACTGCAGCTTATGCTCGTAAAAACTTTTTAGTATTCATGGTTTTGGCATTAACGACAATTATGGCAGCATTTTATTTTGTTTTTCTTCCTTGCCAGCAGAGCGACGCTGGCAGTGGAGAAAGCAGAGGAGAAAGCAGCGTTTCCGTTAGGCGTGGCAGCTCTGCTCTGGGAAAAGAAATGGGAGCCAGAAGGTCTCCATGAAAACGCCAGCAAGAGTCCCACCAATCAGCGAAGAGTCTCTGTCCTCCGCAGAGCGACTGCGCCAAGAGAGCGCGAGAAAGAAAGAAAAAAAGTGAGAGAAACCAGTTTAAGGAAGGGCGTCGCCAAGGGGGGGATGGGGTGGCTGATAAAGATGGCCGTCGGCAGAGAGAAAACAAGAAGAAAGTGAGGCAGAGGCAGGTTCAGAGGCAGAGGCATTGCCTCAAACTCAAAGTCACAATTATGGGGCACTCATTCATTGCGGTGTATGATGCAAACAGCACACTTGCCCGCCGCCCTAGGCCCCCCTTTTCCTCTCACAATTTTCACTTGAGCTTGCTGTACAGTCGGACTTCTTTAAACGGAAAATTAAGTAGCTCAAAGTGAACGAAAGTTCTCTTTATAATACGTTAATTTTTGAGTAGGTTTTTATCTTTAAATATATTTATTTTAAATTTGTATTCAATTTCATAAATAAATTTATTTATTCGACATTTTGATGGAGAACCTAATTGTGATAAAAATATTTATATAACCTATATTTATTTAATAAATATAAAAATACCCTTACTCTTTAAAAATACTAATAAAATTTATCTGCCTGATATAACATTATTTCCGCAATTATTATTTTATAAACAGTTCTAGCTTAATAAGTTTCTTCTTAATATCTTAACATACAAATGTGCTCTTAATTCTAAAAATAGTTGATAATGTTAGTCTTAATTATTGAATATCTAATATTATTTATAATTAATTATGTAAGTAATAACTAAAAGTTGTATAGGGAATTGAAGCCATTCAACCAAACAGCTATTAGTTGGGATCTTCCTAAAAAATGGATATTAAAGTACAAGTTTCAGGGTTTATTTTACTTTCCTAATAATTAGAAATTTCTTTTAACTTTTTGGATATTAATTTACAATGTGTTTGGGTTCTTATATTTCCTTTCGTTTTTATATTAATGTTCACTTGATTGTAAGTAAACAGCTAAATAAATAAATATTTTTAAATCATACTTATTAAGTAAAAAGTGGCCTTAAAAATCCAATATCTTACTATGCCATACAATATCTTCTTGGTTTATTTATCCAAATTATATAAATATAAAAATATACTGTTAAAGTTTCTCATAAGTCCTAGAAAATTAAACCAAACTAAAACAGAGTTTATAGGAGATTAAAATGTTGTGTAGCTCGTCGATAAATTGGTGAAGTCTTAAAGATTTTAAATTCCAAATAGGTTACTCAAAAACAGAAAGCTTTGCTAAAAAACTAAAATAAATTTAAATAAAATAAAGCTAACAACTTATAAATTTTTTCAGCAAGAAGCCTCTGTAAATAAAATAAAATAAAAGTTAACAACTTATATAATCTTTCAGCTTGAAGCCTCTGTAAGTAAAATCCTGACGCTAACATAGAAGCTCTTCTGTTTCCTCAGCTTCCTCCTACAATGCGTTTAATCAGGAGCTGTTTTGGCAGCGCAAGGAGCGGAAAATGAGGGAGGAGTGGGGGGAGTGGGAGTGGATGCCGTTCTCCTAGTTGACGAGTTAACAGCAATTAGACGTCGACGCCTCGCACTGGATTCGCTTTATTGGAGGTTTATTGAGCGGAATCCCTCGCCACCTCCTGCTCACTGCGTTGGTAATTGTTTTTCGGGGGTTGGCTTTTCGGTGGATGGGATGAGGGGATGTGGGGTGTCAGTTGAGTTCACCCGCTGACATTAATTGGTTGTGTTCGAGCCAATTTGGCGTAAAAGGCGCTAAATTGATTGCCCTGCGGTTTTAATCGATGCGCATTCATTCCAAATCACGCACATTTATCACCCGTTGAGCGGCAGCCACCCACGCATCCTTGCTTCCTTTTATTCTTTCTCGTTTTTGGGCCAACGAGAGGAGATATCTTCGATATCTAGATAGATATATAGAAAATGCTGTGCTGTGCTGTGTCGCATCTGCACCGTTTTATAATTGCCGGCAATTGCTGGCCGCTTTGGGCAATTAACTGCGAAACTCGGAGGCTGCCAAAATCAAAAAAACGGACACTGAGAAAGGACTTTTCCGTCAGCTTCTGGCTATAAAAACCCGTTATATAACCGGACCTCACTTTGCCGGAATTCGCAAATATGCAATTCTTACCTGGCAATTGTTTTTCCTTTCATTTTCCGTCGTTTTTTGCAGCCTTTTTTTGTTTTTCCTCCTCGTTACGCGGAAGTCGTGGCTGTTTTTTAGCCAACGGATTGGCAAGAGGTAAAAAGGATAATGCAGGAGAGAGGGTTTTCCGCGGAAACGCCTTTCGTAGGGTTATGAAATTTTACGCAAGCTGCTGCAACGCTGAGTAGGATCCGCCGTCAAGGTCTCCGACGCAACTGGACACAAAGGGGTTCTGCAGGCGTTGAAAGGATTTAGCAGGAAGTTTGAGCGCAGCCTCGCAGGATGTGTTCATAATAATTGCACGCAATCAACGCATAATCCTCGCATCATCTCCGCAATTTGGTTGAAGAAAAAAAACCTGAGTTAGGGCTAAAAAAAAAAACGCAACTGGAGGACAAAAAGGAACATTCGCCGCTGACTTGTTGACTTTGCAGCCTTGGGCAGGATCTGGGCAAAGGACTGACAGGTATGGCTAAAGGATTCGCTAAGCCCGCCCCCGCGCATCCAATCGGGGCAACTTAATTGCCAGAAATTCTCAAAACAAACGAAAACAAACAAATAAACAGAAGGGGGCGATGGGCGAAAGGATTGGAAAGGATTCAGGATTCAATTAGCTTCTTGCCAGATTGACTTTCTGCGGATCATCTGGGGTAATCGCAGTTAATCCGGTTACTGGTTACTACAGAGAGAGAGATAGAGAGTGCGAGGTATCCCTTCTCGCGGCGCAGGCAGGACCCGCTCCTGGCTGAAAGGATTAGGGGCGGAGACAGTGCAAAAGTCAGTTGCAAATGCGAAAGGATTAGAGCTGAGAGACGCAGGTCAGCAGGAGCAGGTCCTCGGCGGTTTCTGCTGCGGGTAACGCCCAGCGAGACCGCCCTAATCCGTTTACGCCTCGAAATTAATGCAAACATTTAGAAGGATTATCGCCCTAAAGGGGTTGACTGGCCCAGATCCAGGACCAGGACCAGGGTCTGGGTCCAGGTCCTGCTACCGATCCTTCGATTCAACTGAACTGCGCGGGCAAGAGTTGGCCATAAAAGCATGATAGGATTGCTAATTCGCCGCTACTTGTTGGCCATTCTCCTGCCATTGTCCTGCAGCGGATTTGCCAATCTCTGCTGCCACTTGGCTGCGGTTCCAGCCGGGTTTCTCTCTGTGTCATTGGAAGAGGTACATATCTTCTGTCGAGCGTATCAAAAGCCGCGGCACAATTATGCATTTCAGGGAAGTGATTAGCCAGCAGATTAGAAGCAAAGAGTTGACAATATTTTGTGGATTAGTCTCGGACTAGGATACACAGGTACACAGCTCTTCCTCTGCCTCTTCCTTATCATTACGGGATGTAAGGAAATGCAGATCCTAGTCGGATCTTCATTTTGAACCCCTCTCAAGGACACCAGGAAGTGGCGCGGTGCGGAAGTCCTGCAGGCCACTGGGCCTCAAGTGGGCCGCTCCTAAAGGATCGCCGCAATCTCAATTAGCAGGCGCCAGTTGCCCTCGAAGCAGGCCCACCATCAGTCAGACATAAAAAAGATGCTCACAAGGAGCTTGATAAGGGGACATGTGCACTCTGAGAAATGAGAGTAAAGTCAAGGAAGCAGGAACAAATTTTAATGTATTTTATATTAATTTATTTATTTAAATCTGTAAAATAAAATTGATTAATCATCTTTTATTTTATTGGAAGTTCAAGAATTGATCTGATATTTTTAATATAATAATTTTTGATATTTCTGAAACCAAACAGTCTCAAAAACTTTAGAATAAAATTCATTAATCATCTTTTGTTTCATTTGAAGTTCAAGAATTTATCTGATATTTTTTATATAATAATATTTGATATTTTTAAAACCTTATACCTTCTTAAGCAGTCTTAAAAACTTTAAAATAAAATTGATTAATCATCTTTTATTTCATTTGAAGTTTAAGAATGATATAATAATATATGATATCATAATATATGATATAATAATATTTGATATTTTTAAAACCAAATTCCTTCTTAGACAGTCTCAAAAACTTTAGAATTAAATTCATTAATCATCTTTTATTTCATTTGAAGTTTAAGAATTGATCTGATATTTTTTATATAATAATATTTGATATTTTTAAAACCTTATACCTTCTTAAACAGTTTCAAACTCCCTTTTCTTATAAACATTTCTCTCTCTGCACTGGCACTCTGATTATGAACTGCAGTTGTCCATATGAACATATCTTAAGTGCCTGAGAACTGTGAAGTGAAGCAGCAATTATGTTGTCGTCGCTTTGATCTGCATTTTGGCCTCACCACTTGGAGATACAAATATGTATCTGCGGCTGCATCTGCGGCTGGGACACTCGGAACTCTGAAGTCGATTTCCCAGTTTAAGCATTTTTTAATTGTATGCTAATTGATGGCATCCATGGGGTATTTTGGGAATGGAAATGGGAACTGCCTCCCTCTCTCTCTATCCGGATGCTGGGTTCCCAGCTGCCAATGGGGATGTTGCCTCTGTCATTGATTGTGGAGACAACCATTTTCTTTAGAGAACTCTATTAAAAAGTCACAACTAAACATACAGATACATTTACAGATACAGATACAAATACAAATACTTAGGGGAAAAGCGCTTAGTGTTTTATGGAGGATTGAGGATCATAAATGCCTAATCCCGCTCGAATTCCGGCTAAGATCGCGTAGATCGCGACAATCTCTTGATTTTTATGCATGCAAAAAAGAAAAAAGGACATGCCGAAAAGGAAAAGAAGGACAGCAGAAGCAAACGCAAATGGCCTGTGAAAAAGATGAACAAAAATCACACACACGTTACACACCCCGAGCAAGGTCGAAGGTCACTCGAAACAACGGTGATTGTGGTTGGCGGTTCCACGGGGAGGAAGGAGCGCTGACCTTGGGCTGGGTGTGGTGCTCCTTAATCGGCGTGTCCGCAATTAATTCGCCTAATTTGTATGTCACAGGAGCGTCGGCGGCGGCGGCGGCTTCAAAGATCGAGGCATCCAACGCTAATCGTGTGAATCTTCGGGGGAATTCTTCCGGCAACAAGGAGCTTTGATCTTGTATCTCCTGCAGGTTTCCTCGTATCCTGCGGCAGAGATGTGACACATCCCTCAACCAAGCCAATTTCCAGGTTAACCTTGTGACTTTGTGACTTAGTTTTTTAGGCCGACGGCCCATAAACCGATTATTTGTAGCGGAAAATGTCCTCTTTTTTTACGATACAATATTTAAGGATCTAGGTATATAGGTATAAGGATATCTCTAAAGAAAGTCAGTTCTAAAAAAAATATCGCGCACCGCAGCGAGTCAATTTTTTTACGGCCCTCGCCAGAAGGCAAGGTCGGGACCATTCTGTTCCGCTTCCGAATTCCGCGAATTGCGAATATTTTTTTTTTTTTCGAAAATCTGGAAACCTAAAAATCTGAAACTAGAACTAGAATTCCAATGCAGTTTTTTTATGCCGCCTAATTTTTATGACCTAAAAAACGGAACCGTAGGCCGAGCACAAAGCCAACATAATATCATCTCCTCAGCCATAAAAGCCAAAAACCCAGCGGCAAATCCTGTCTAGGTAAGCCGAAGCGCTAAAAAAAAAACACCCACACAACACGAAGAGGCTAAAAGACGACAACAAAAAAAAAGGACAAGGGTCTGGGCAGGACAAAGAGTCCTGCTCGAGACGCGACATGAAATTCGAGAAAAAATGATTTCATTTTTTAGAATCAGTGCGCGAAATGTGAGCAGAGCTCAGAGCGAGAGCAGCTAATGGTGCCGTGTTCCAGGTCCTGTGGCTTTACGATGGCCATTAAAGCCCCTAAAAAAATAACGCGAAAAAAACACGAGAATTGTAAATCATGAGCGGAGAATGGATGCGGGTCCGGAGGGTTCCCAGTTCCCGATTCCAGGTTCCAGGTCCCAGGTTCTCGAGGGGCAAGAGGCAAAGTCAAACCGCAATAAAGTTGACACGTCGTGCGCAGGATCGGAGTCCGGAATCTGTAATCCTCGGCCACATAATGTATAGCAGCAGCGGCAGAACATCGTTCTATGTATCTGCTGGGTCCCTGTATCTATCACTATGTGAGAGCGGCGGCGACACACAGTGTGTGTATCCAGGACATGCGCAGAGGAGGTGCCATTGCTGGCAAAAGGAGTCCACTCGCCACACCAGTCAGTGATTGCCGCAATCATTCTAGTTTCATTATCTGGCCTGCAGATTTATGGTCGGTCTACTCCCCCCTCTCATTCCTCTGTAAAAATGACCCGAAACTTGCATCTCCTGACTCGCCACAACAGATCCATCAGGGTTCTTCCAATTGATTCGGGCATTTTCCGGCTACTTTATCGTTGCTTCCACCATTCAGCAATGCCATTTATTGTGAACCCTGACCAATTGCAGTCCAATTCACCCCCCTTAACCATGTGAAATCATATGGAAATGTTGGTTAAATAGAAACCAACAGACCAGCCCCCCACAGAAATTTGATTGTCGCGATTATCTGGCCGTTAATATCCATGAAAATGATGAGGCTGCCAGAATGAATTGGCGGCGATCCGATAAACGGCGCATGGTCCGTTAATGGACAGCGTGCAAATTGGCAAACATCCATGGAGACATGGAGACACGCCTCATAAATCGGTGGACACATGACGCATGAATATATATCGTATATATCTAGCATACAAATATGTATATGCTGGCAACAAACGAGTTTCATCTCTCTGGGATGCTGTGTGTGCGTGAAACGTGTGAAATTATTTCAGTGCTGGCATCATCATTTTACAAAGATGTTTATTCATTGCTGGCTGATTGCAAAACCCCCGCCACTTGCGGCTCCTCTATTTGGCAGAATCATAAAACGTTTTCAACTTCGTTTAGCGGCTTGAGAGTCTCTCTGGGCTTGAGAGTGCAATTATGCTGGGAAAATCAGGGGGAAGATAGAGGTTCAGGAGGGTTCCTACTCCTATGTAGTATCTATATTCTAGTATCTATATTTCATTTTATAAAACTTATTTAATGTCTATGTTCCTTCTTTGAATCTATTTAATGTGTTCTATTATTAAATATAAATATTGTGCTATCCTTTTAAGTAATGTTATGATTTTTTAAAAAAACAAAAACAATATATTTATAGCTAAAATTAACAATTTTAAATATCAAATTCCTAGGATACAAGTTCCTTATAATTTTCCCCAAGATTAAATTGATATTTCTTCAACTTTTCTCTCCAAGTGTTCCCCTTTCAATGGGGATTTTATAACAAAACCCTGAGATCTTTGGCCAACTTCAGATCTTGCCGTTGCTCTCTCTCTCTGTGTCTGTCTTTTCAGCTCTGATGATCACTTTATATTCATTGACAGTTAGTGTGAAATTCATAGCTCATAAATCGATGGATGGAGAGTCCGAATTGCGGTCGTCTTTGTCCACAAAAGCTGCCTTTTGTCGGCTCCGCACTCCCGAGAGCTGGCCAGCTGGGTCCCTAGGAGAGGAGATGCCATAAACCATGTAGTAGAGACCAGTTCAGAGGTGCTAATTCACTATTAAAAGAAATCAGAGACTGAAACAGAAACAGAAACCGAAAGACGAGACCCAGACCAATCCCTCACTCATCACGCCCCAATAAAACTTAATTTTGTTTGCACATCATAGGCCAGAGTTTGAGCCTTGGGCTGTTGAATAATGCATTGTTTTTTCGTGGGAGAACTTCGCATGAAGTGGCAGCCATTCATGGCTCAGATATGTACACACACACACACAGTGGGCTATGTATCCCTGGAAGACGCACATTGATTGCCCCCTATAAACGTTGGAAGTGTAGTACAGCTTCGGGTTCTTCGGGTTCTCCTCAGAGCGGAGACAATGCCGAATTAGAGGCTAGAGCCTAATTGATAATAATATCGCATTTATTCAGTTAACTCTTTCGAGCAGCTGTGATTATGAGTGGGAGTGGGAGTGTTCCCAGTTCCCAGCTGCTTCTCTGCTTCTGCCTAATCCTCTGTACGACCATTTCGGCATAATTTTCCAATAAACAACTTGATGATTTCTGTATTTCAACACGCCTTAATCCCTAATCCCCACATGATTAATTGTCAACCTGCCCGAGGTAGCAGCAGCAGTTGTAACCACCACCACCACCATGAATCCTGCAGAGATTTTCCTGTTTTGCTATTTTTTAATTTACTCGGATGCTCGGCTACCGGGGATTCCCTCGGGGCAAGGTGTGGCGCGTATCTTTATTATCAAATCATAAAATGCTGCCACTTGTGTGCGGGGTGTTGCATCCCCCAAAAAAGGATACCAAAGGATACCAAACACCAGTCAGCCGAGGCAAAGGGGTGCGTGCGTCTCCACTTCATGGACCATTTTTTATGCCTCGCCTGGCAAGTGTCAAAACATGTTTTGATGCCCAAACGCTCAATTAGATATCAGATAGAGAGCGAGAGACCCGGGATCAGGGGTGGCTGTTATCCCTGTTATCCTGTATCTCTCACTCCCCTTGAACGCCTTTTTGCCTTTTTGCTGACTTTGGTTTTTTAGCTGCGGGATTATGAGCAATTGACACCCCTTTGAGCCGGGATGAGCAATTGAAACACATGTTTTGTCCCGGCAATTAAATCGGGATTTGATTCCCAGCAGGACCTGCCTGACTGCGAGTCCTTGCTGATGATTTCTCAATTATGACAATCGTTTTGGCGTAGAGAAAACAAACATAAGGCCAGGGACAGGATACAATATATAAAGAGAGCGAGCGCCACGGGTGAGGTGACAATTAATTAGCCGAGCCCAATCCGAGGACACTGGCAATTGATTCCCTTTTTTGGGACAAATGCAACCTGACGCGTGGCAGGGAGTGGGCCAAGGCTTCGTCGCAGCGGGTGTAACTCATCCTTGTTTCGATCTATCTGCCCGATTCGCATTAATATGCCATTGGCATTGTGACTCCCTATGCCCTTTTGGCTTGTGCCAAACCCCCGTGGATCCTCGTTCTTTGATTGCCTGATTGTGGGTGGCCACTCCGAAGGACACTCGGCACTCGCTTCGATTTTCCACACACACCGCTTCGATTTTCCCTACCGAAGGTCGTCGTCGCTCAGGGGAGAGCTAGGCGAGCAGCAGCTGTCTCTCTTAGGTTTCTCCATGCCTAATCCAAACAGCCAGGTTTATGGTGACTCAGGTAAAAGCAACTCCCTCGCTCACCCACTCCCCAGGTAGAACAATAGTCATGTCGCATAATTTTCAGATATTTTCGTATTTATTTTATAATTTCTTAACTCTAAACGCTACTTAATAGCTCTACATTTGGGCTAATCTACGGCTTTTATGGTACAATCTTCGGGAATAAATAGGAAGGGGGACAAGGTCTAAACTCTAGTTTGTACAATCTTTGGGGCTTCTTCGCGGGGTTCCAGGGCTTACGCCTCAGTCTTGTAGGGCTTGAACAGCTTCGGCTTGGGCTCCGCAATCACCGTGGTTGCCGGCGGCGGCGACATGTCGGAGGCGGGTCTTTTGGCGCTGGCCATCAACAATCCTGGAGCTGGCAGCGGGCTTGTGGTGGTCATTGGAGGTGCAGCAGCAGCAACCGGACTCCGATCGAAGACCTTGGCATGGTCAGAGCCAACCGGCGACAGGGAGAGCGTGGAGGAGTGCGGCGACGAGGAGGACTGCAGATCCAGCGGCGGTGTCTGCGTCTTGGGCACACCATTACCACTCAAACTGGGATAGCAGGCGGAGGCAGCAGAGACGGAGACGGTGGGCATGGCTCCCAGCAGACCGGCGGCAGCTGAATTCGCGTAGCTGGAACTGGCGGCAACGGCGGCGGCACTGGTGCCCATCATGTGCGGGTGCATATGAGGGCCAGCGGCGGCGGCGGCGGCGGCGGGATGTGGCGGAGCAGGACGCGACGGGATGTGATACGGGGCATACCGATACTGTCCGTATGGAGAGGGAGCATGTCCAGCGTGTCCCGGCATGGGCATACCACCCATTCCGGGCATCGACATGGGAGGCATGCCTCCGCCTAGCATCGGGTTTGTGGCAGCAGCAGCAGCAGCTGCAGCAGCGGCGGCGGCAGCTGGAGCATACGGAGGATACGGCATCCCAACGCTATTGGCGGCCGCTTGCAGGATGGAAGCGGCGAAAGCGGGATCCGAGTAGACGGCGGCGTAGGGCCAGGCGACGGCAATGCGCTGACGCTTGTCCTTCATGCGGCGATTCTGGAACCACACCTTGATGGTGCTCTCGGGCAGGTTCAACTGGGCGGCCAGTTCGCAGCGACGGGGCCGGGAGACATAGTTCTCCTTGTAGAACTCCTTCTCCAAGCGGGCCAGTTGGTCGCGGGTGAAGGCAGTGCGGTAGCGACGCACCGAGGGATCAGCGGGAATCTCGGAGCCGCGGCTGCCGTTCAGGGAGTTGTCCGGACTGGAGAGGCATTCTATAAAGCAAAAGAGAGAAAAATCTAAAGTTAGTTTCAAGTCTTTTGTAGTTTAGTTTCTCTTTTGTAACTTACCATTTGGCGAGGGAGGCGGAGTCTGGGGCTTGCCATACTGACTGGCCATCAGGTCGACGACCAGGGGCTTCTGGTCCACGGGACTGCTGTCGTGGTGAGCGTGGTGGCTCTCCATGTTGTAGGTTCGGTATCCGTGCATCTTGCAGTGCTGCAGAGTGTCTGTCGTAGGTAGTTGTTTCTCAGAGGTTTTTTTTCAGAGGGCAGATGATGATGACTGTGCGGCGGTCACAGCTCGAGTGTGCCTCTCTCAGCCATCCCTCGCCCTTTTATACCTCGCTCGCCTCAGGCAGGCAGCTCGGCGCAATGGCCGCCATCGCTGCCGCAGCCAATGGCAGGCCAGCAGTGGTGCTAATCTGTGCGGTGCAGAGAGGATGCTGAGCGGCTATTACGAGGAGCTGCTGCTGCTGCTGCTGCTGCTGCTGCTTTGGCTCTCTCCGAGATTTGGTATTCATAGCGGATGAGTGAATCTTTTGTCTCGCCTGTCCGCAGGCGGCAGCCACCCCGAGAGCAAGCGGGACGGGCGGGCCCCCTTAATAATGGGATTTTATCGGCTTCATCAAGAATGATATGGCATAATGCCGCTCAGTTGTTGGAGTTTACTGAGTTGCTCAGTTGGGCATGGGTCGAGTCGGTGTCCCTCCTTTTACATACATATATATATTTATCGATCGTCCTTTTGCCAGCGAATTATTTGCGCTTTTATGAAGTCTTAATATAATGCCGCACGTTTAACAGCCTCACACTAGCTGAAGCTACTCCCCAGAGCTCTGGCTCTGAACTTTTTTCATATATATGGTACTCTAAAGGGAGGGTTGGGTACAGAAGAAGGACCCCGCCCATAACCATTGCAGGATAATGGCTGGGTTCCAGGAGGAACGGCCCCAGTTGCTGGGACTTAATTTGAAAAGTTTTCGCTTTGGTTTTGTTGGGCAAAACATTTATTATGATGATATAATCATGCCCAGTTGGAGGCAACTGTACCCACTGGAAGGAGTTCTCTTACTAAGGAGTCCCCCCCCCCCCCCCCCACCCCCC